>RJWK010003355.1:0-64566 GCA_004363435.1 Platanista minor
CGCCCGTCTCTGGAGCTCCTTTAAGCAGCGCTCTTAATCCCCTCTCCTCGCGCACCAGGAAACAAAGAGGGAAGAAAAAGTCTCTTGCCTCCTCGGCAGGTCCACACTTTTTCCCGGACTCCCTCCCGGCCAGCCGTGGCGCACTAGCCCCCTGCAGGCTGTGTTCACGCCGCCAACCCCAGTCCTCTCCCTGCGCTCCGACCGAAGCCCGAGCCTCAGCTCCCATCCCCGCCCGCCCCGGCGGGGGAGCAGACAAGCCTCTCGGGCTGCTGAGTGCCGGTCGGCGCCGATCCTCCGTGCGGGGATCTCCCCGCTTTGTCCTCCGCGCCCCCGTTGCTGTGCTCTCCTCCGTGACTCCGAAGCTTCCCCCCTCCGCCACCCGCAGTCTCCGCCCACGAAGGGGCTTCTCAGTGTGCGGAAACCTTTCCTGCTTCCCAGCTTCCTCCCACTGGTGCTGGTCCCGTCCCTATCCTCTGTCTCTTGTTTTTAGGGTTTTTTCGTTTGCCCTACCCAGCTACGTGGGGAGTTTCTTGCCTTTTGGGAGGTCTGAGGTCTTCTGCCAGCGTTCAGTAGGTTTTCTGCAGGAGTTGTTCCACGTGTAGATGTATTTCTGGTGTATCTGTGGGGCGGAAGGTAATCTCCGCGTCTCACTCTTCCGCCATCTTGTCTCTGGAGTATTTAGAGATTTTAAAATACTGTAAGTTGCTTAATGTAGGACATATTACTTAATCTTTCAATGAAGCTCTTTCATATTGGACAAGCAGTGCGTTTAATAAATGTTTATTATGTGTCAACCTTCCTGTTTCCCCAGGGAGAGCCCAAAGCAGCCACGTAGAGTCCAGCTCAGTAGCCTGACTGAGTCCTTAGTGGGGTTTTAACAGTCGCAGTCCAGGTTTTCAAGCAGAATGGGATTTCATACAGGATACTGGGCACCTACAAAATCACAGCCGAGTGCAGGAGTAGCTGGAGAGCTGCTACCAGACTTACCTCCATAGGTGAGCTTCAGAGACCAGAGGCTGATCCTGCTGTCACCTCCACTCCCATCACGGACGCCTCCCATCCTCTCTGGACTGAGGGCTACATGCTGGGATGCTGAGTCCAGCCGTAAACCTCCGCGCCTCCCTGACCCAGCGCAGCAGCCGTCTCAGCAGCACAGAGAGGACCTCTGCTGCTCTTCATCTTCCACGGTGGGTCTCACACCGCAGTGTGTTCACATCCAGAACCCTAGCTGCAAGGGGGTCGGGAAAATTCTGGTTCTGGCTTTCTGGCTCTCTGGGATTTAGAAAGGTGAGCGCCAGGATGAGAGCACATGCTGAGGGCCTTCTACCAGGGGCAGCCCACTCACAAGGCTACCTGAGCCCTCTAGCCCAGCAGTTGTGGAACCTTCCATCTGCCACCTGCACTCTACTATGTGGGATAGTGGTTCAAGATTTCATCATAGACATGGAGAAGAACTCACAACATTGCTGTATGAAATCCGTGGTTGTACTGAGACACATAACATAAGTGGTAATCGATGTCGTTTATTAAATTGCAGTACTGCTAGGGCTTTGTAGGAACTCGGACTAATTTTTGAGGCTAAAATAGGACTCTGAAAATAGCCCTGCTTTACTGGCACGCATCAGGGCTGAAGTGATGGTGGCAGACAAGTAGGTAAAGGGGGGCAGGAAGGCAAGAGATTGGGCATCAACTGAGAAGCATGACAAGCTCCATCTGCTCCCAGAAGGGGTGATGCTGAGTCTCGTTTGGCTGTGAGGGAACAGAATTCTATGCGGGAAGGTACTGGATTTCTCACACTTCTCTGAGTGATGCTACCCAGGTGAGAACTGGAGTTTGCAAGCCGACCAACGTCGGCAGGAAGCAGAATGGCAGGCCTTTCCTTTGGAATGTGCGTCCATAATAGCAGTTCACTTTAAAGATATTTTCATGCTGAAATAACTAAGCCAATGTTGAAGGAACTTCTGCATCTCAAACTACTCATCCTGAGCACACAACCACCTTCACTGTTTTGTGTTCTCCTTGGGTCTTCAGTCCAGGGCTCCTGCCATGATCAGGCATAGTGCTGGGTTCTAGGACATAGGGGTGAGTGGGAAAGACACAGAACTTAGAACAGATTCTAGTGGGAGAGTGAGACCATGAACAAGTAGTGAACAAATAAGAATCGGTGTGTCCACGTGCTCTCAAGAAACAAAACGGTGTAGAGGACCCCTTTATACTGGAAGGACCGGGATGGCCTCTCTGAGGGCGATTACAGTCCCAAGGTGTATATGTGATTAACTATTGGGAATCCAAGTTTTCCACATTGAATTAGATAATGCTCTGGATATTGGTTAGATTTATTTTTTTCCTTAAAATAGTATTAATAAATATCCTCGTCACTTATGACTTTGGGCCTAAATCCAGTTTTAGGTAACAGGCCAGGAAATATATCAATATATTTATACAATACTTTATTACAATTTGTCATACATTGAATTAACTCTCATTTTATCTACTTAAAATATGCATATTTCAATGTAGGATTCGTGTTATAAAAATAAAAACATATGCAAAATAATGTAACACTGTGTACCACAGGATTTTCCTGGAAGAACAGGAAAGTGCAAAACCTCATGCCTATCAGACCATGATAAAATGCACTGTAGTGCACTACAGTTCAACCATTAGAACATAGGAAATAGCACTGTTAATCCCTCCCATCTCTGACCCGTATTGTGCTGCAGGTTTCTATGGCTGCATGCCAAAAGTTACTGGCTTAATGGATAAACAAAATGTGGTATATCCATACAAGGGCATACGCTTGCTGGGTTTCCTCCCTTCCTAGGGTTTAGCAGTGTTGGGTCTGCAGGAAGGCACTCAAGGTCACCACCCATCCCAGTGTGAGTGTACCCAAGGGTAACACTCCTGACAGCTCCCAATGTTTGGAATTGTCTTAACTCCAAGATCCATTCATTCGTTCAACAAATATTTATTGAGAAATGACTATGAACCAGGCCCCCTGAAAGATATTGCAGGTAGGAAAACTAATAAGACAGAGGAATGGTGGACACGAACAAGAAGGTTAATACTATCGAAGGTGGTGCTGGGTTCATGTCCCGTAACAGAGATTGAAGCCAGGATGCAGGAGGCTTCCTAGAAGTGCTATCAGCCTCTGAACTGATTCCTAAAGGGTGAGTTGGGATGAGCCAGGTGGAGAGGGAGGTGTAGACAAGGCGACTGGAGGGTTACACTGGGACCAGATGATGAAGGTGGTGCTGAGTTATCCTGCTAAGGGATTTGTTCTGTAACACAAGTAATGTGAATCCCTGTGCCCAGCACAATAAGTTCCTGGTAAATCTTATCCTTTATTATTTATTCTATGGGCCATAGGAAGTCAGTGAAGGATTTTAAATGGTGTTGTGTGTGTCAGGGTAGGGGGTAGGTATTGACATAATGAGGTTTGCATTTTGCGAGGTCCCTTCGGCTACAAGGAAGGAAACAGATTGTGGAGGATCAATACTAGAAGTAGTGAGGCAGTGTAGGAGCCTGAGGGGGTGATCTGACCAAATGTGTTGGTAGCTGGGGTGGGAGAGTGACCGTACTGAAGGAGAAAAGTGGTCCAGTGTTACAGATGGGATGGGATGGGGTGAAGAAAAGGGCACGTCAAGGATGACCCTGGGTTTCCTAGTTGAGCAAAGAATCTGTGTGGGTGCCCTTCCCCAGCACAGGAAACACCGGGGAAGGGAAGGGAGAGAAAGGGTGCTTTCTGTGCGTGGGATGCCCAGCTTTAGTGCCTGTGGGACGTGGAGGCTCCTGGCCTGAAACTAATGGGAACACCTGTGCTAGAAATACACCTTTGGGAAGTTGGCAGCCTTTCGAGAGTAGTTCACTCCACAGGAGGCGATGAAATGGACCTGAGAGAGGGAAGAGGCACAGGCCTAAGGAGGAACCCTGAGGAGGAGGAGGTCAGGGCCTCAGGGAAGCGGGAGAGGGTGTCTTACGGGAGCCAAGGAAGGGGGTATTTCACGGAGAGGGAGCTTCACGTTTCACTGGAAATTAAAATGAGATTAAGAATTAAGAATACAAATTCTCTTTGCGTCATTCCCCTAGTCACCGAACCTACTCTTTGCCTTCGTGGGAACCTCTTGCCCTTTAGACTGTCTGTTCTCGCCATTTTTTACTTGCTTGTGACCTCATTTGCCTCTGGAAGTGGCTTAAATCCCATAACCAACCATTTTAACAATGGCCCAACCACTGCTGGCCAACAGTTCTAAATCAGTGCATGTTCACCTACACTGACCCTGTGTGCTGATCAAGATCCTTTTCTCTCCTTTTTCTCACTTCTGATCAACGTTGATGACATTCAGCCCAGCTCCTGTTTCAAATACTTTCTCCTTTCCTCAAAACATGAATCCCCACTCAACTCTCAGACCCAGTAAATAGCCTCACCTCCTGTTGACCAGGAAGACGGAGGCCCACCACGTGAGCTTTCTTGGAAACGTCCCCCTTTGCATTTTAAAACTTCTTTTATCTTCTCCAATTCCTTCCCTCTTCCCATATATTCAAAATAAAAGAAGCCCTCCTCTCCAAATCTAACTTACGTGTGACCTTGGCCCCTGTCCACCAGTCATGCCTGGCCTGTCTCTAAAGATGGATTTTCACCCTACACTGGCCACCGCCTTCCAGCCTAGAAGCAAATGCAAGTCTTTTGTGGCAGGGACGCTCCCTGGAATCCCCACCTCCTGGTGTTCGAGACCTCATCTGCGGGTGTGACGTGTGGCTTGCTTCGTAACAACTAGAATACGGCAAAGGTGACAGGATGTACATGATTGTGTGGATGTGATTGAGGGACATTGTGCCTGTCTTGGGAGGACTCTCTCTCTTTCTGGCTTTGAGCCGCCACATTGGGAAGTCTCGGGTGGCAAGGAGCTCACAGTGGCCTCCAGCCAGTGGCCTTCAAAACTGTGCTCCTTGGTCCAACAGCCCACAAGAAATCGAAAGCTGCTCAAAGCCACAAAATCCTGGAAATGGATCCTCTCCCCCGCCCCGCCCCTCTGGAGCATCAGATGAGACTGCAGCCCCAACTGATACTTTGACCACAGCTTTGTGAGGCCGTGCCACAGAGCACCCAGCTAGGCCGAGCCTGGACTCTTGATCCACAGAAGCTGTGAGGTAACAAATGTCACAGTTGTAAGCTATACATGTGTGGTAATGTTGGTGAACAGCACTCCATTAGATGAGTAACCTGTACCCTACAAAGGCCCCTCCCTAAAACCTCTGGGCTCTGGAACAACCACCCTTCCCTGCAATAGCTCTTGAAAGGTAAGTAACCCACATTCCCATCACCCACCCTCTGGGTGATTAAACATGGCCTCGGGCTTCCCTGGTGGCGCAGTGGTTAAGAGTCCGCCTGCCGATGCAGGGGACACGGGTTCGTGCCCCGGTCCGGGAAGATCCCACATGCCGCGGAGCGGCTGGGCCCGTGAGCCATGGCCGCTGAGCCTGCACGTCGGGAGCCTGTGCTCCGCAACGGGAGAGGCCACAGCAGTGAGAGGCCCGCGTACAGCAAAAAATAAATAAATAAATAAGATAAAATGGCCTCAAATCTTGGTCACTCCTCCCCAGGGGAAGTGGAGTCTATTTCCCCACCCCCTTGAATCTGGGTCGGACGTGTGTCTTGCTTTTACTAACACAATATTGTTGAAATGATATTATATAACTTCAGAGATTTAAGAGATGTACAGCTTTGACTTTATGTTCTTGGGACCCATCTTCCCAGAATCCTGCTGCCCCGTGAGAAGCCCAGGTCTTGTGGAGAAGCTACCTATGGGGAGGAAAACCAGGGTCCTGGGTCACCAGCCCCAGCTGAGCGCCCGCCAGCAGCCAGCACCAGCTGCCAGGGTGAGAGGGGCCACTTGGGGATGTTCCTGCCCCATCGAGCCTCTTAGGGCCCCAGCCGACACATATGCGGCTGGAGAACCACCAGCGAGTGGAGCCTCATCAACCTACAGAAACGCAAAAATGGTGCTAATTTTTAAAACACTGTAAGGTGGTTTGTTAATTAGCAACAGATAACTGAAACGCTCCCAATGCTAACCTTCACTTCTCTGGTGAAGCAGTTCTTTAAGGATCAACAGTGACCTCAGCTGAAAATTCGGGGGCCTCCTCTTCGTCTTTTTCTTTCTGGACAGCTCCAAGCCATGTGGCGCTACTGAAACTCCTTCTCTTGGTGCTTCCGTCTCCTTTCATTTCCATGGCCTCCCCTAGGGCTCAGCCTCTTCCCCTCATCCCCTGAATGTGGAGGTTCCCAAGGTGATGTGCTTGGACATTCTCTATAAACTCTCTTCTCGGTGGTTTCCTCCAATCTCATTGCTTTAAATGTCACCTGTGGGGTTTCCTTGGTGGCACAGTGGTTAAGAATCCACCTGCCAATGCAGGGGAGACAGGTTCGAGCTCTGGTCCGGGAAGATCCCACATGCCACGGAGCAACTAAGCCCATGTGCCACAACTACTGAGCCTGCACTCTAGGGCCCACAAGCCACAACTACTGAGCCCGTGTGCCACAACTACTGAAGCCCGCGCGCCTAGAGCCCATGCTCTGGAACAAGAGAAGCCACCGCAATGAGAAGCCCGCGCACCACAACGAAGAGTAGCCCCCGCTCACCACAACTAGAGAAAGCCGGCGCGCAGCAACGAAGAACCAACGCAGCCAAAAATAAATAAAAATAAATTTTAAAAAATAAAAATAAATGTCACCTCCATGCAGATAATGTCCAAGTCCTGGAAGAGGCATAATGATTAGAGTCTCCAAGTCTGGAAATGGGCCAGACAGGGCTTTAATCCTGCATCTGCCAGTTCCTAACCAACAGCGTGACATTGACGCCAACTATGAAAGTGGTTTAACCCCTCTAAACCTCCATTTTCTCCTCTCTTCAATCTGGATAATAATAGCTTCTTGCTCATGGGGACATCATTTCAGCCTGCCCCAGCATGAGCACTCGGTAAAGCAGAGCTTTCCCATGTTTTTCGTTCCACTGCTTACGTAAGAAAAAAATATTTGTACGCAAGCCGGGGTAAGTGGAGGTGACTGTGGTCAGAAAGAATTTGCCGCAGGGCTCTGGCCTCTGCAGCCCCTGCCCAGCCCCACCCTAGGGGCTGACGACTATTCAGGCCCTCACCCCACTGCTGGCACGCCAGTGGGAAGCGGTGCAGTAAATGGCAGCAATTTTTATCCTCATCTCTGGTCCTGACCTCTCTCCAGGACTCCAGCGCCACCGTAACAATGCTGCCAGGTTCCACCCACCTCCTCTACCCCCAAAGACCAGAGGGTGATTCTCAAAGCGAGGTCCCTGGTCAGCAGCCTCAGCCTTACAGGAGAACCTGTTAGACCTGCAAATTCTTAAGCCCCGGCCCAAACCTACCGAATCAGCACCTCTGGGGATGGGCCAGCGCTTGTTCGGTATGTTAATGACCCCCCACCAGGTGATTCTGAGAACAAGCGACCAATAGTGATTTTAGCTGAGTATCCACGCCTGCTCCGCCACCCTGCCCCTTTGTGGGTTCATTAGTCCCACTACCGCCCGGCTACCTGGGCCTCAAAACCTCGGATGCATCCTTGACGCCTGCACCTACCAGCCGGCCCTGTCTAATCAGTCATCAGCCCTGACTTTCCCTAGTCACTCAAATCCTTCTCCTGTCTGTCCCCGCCACCACGCTGCCAGAGGAGGAGCTGGCCAGCCTCTGCTAAACCGAGTCACTCGAAATCCAATTTGGCTGCCACCGATTTCACCAATAGCCAGTTAGGTTAAAGCGAGTTTAATTGAAAAATTAATTAAAAGTGGATTCACATTTAAACAAATATTAATTAAAGTGTAACTAAAATTTAATTCTGTAATTAAAGTGAATTTAAATTCAGAATTTAAAAATATTAATTAAATAGAAATTTAATTTCATTTAAAAATTAATTTCATACAGTCAAACCTGCCCATTATTTTCCTTGTGAGCTGTACCGCTTCTAAATTCCCTCTGTCCTCGCTCCCCCAGATGGTTGATAAATATCCAATTCTATTCTTCTAGTTGCTCTACCCTTTAATTTTCTTACATTCAACTTCTGAATTGTCTGGAGTTTGCTGTGGCTCTTGGTGTAAAGTGAAGTCCACATCACGTGCGGGAGGGAAAAGGGCTCCTCATTACGATGCTAAGTTCTGGGGTCTCATTGCCCCACAGGCCTCGCGTAAAGATCAAAGGCGATAACCAGGCATCTGGGTGGTTGTCCCACTTTCTACGTGGGACGGACTTTCTCTAGAGCTTCTCAGTAGTAGCTTGAAATGGGCTTATTTGCTAGAAACTCAGGCATACGTGTCCTTGGACAGGTTCCCCTGGAAATCCTTAAACGCTCAAGACTGCGTGCTGGGAAATACACCTTCTGGGTCCTCCCAGGGAGGGAGGAGATGGACAAATGTCACTCTAGACCAGAGACGGTAGGCCCGCCCACTGCCTGGACAGATGCCGGGGGAGCAGGGGCTGGGGAGACAGACGAGGGTCGGACGTGCGGGGCTGCCTCTCCCACTGCTGGTCCTGAGGGGGAAGCATCACAGAGACGAGGAAGCCGGAGCCAGGAGGGATGTGCGGGGCGGGTCCAGGACACACGGGCTGCGGCAGCCGCGGGATGAGGCAGGGCCACCTACTTAGAGCTCCACTCCTGTGCAAAGAGGGAGGGTGCCCTCGTGCCCCGGGAGAGCAAGGCCACTGAGGGCAGAGCTCTGGGCCTGAGCCGGGGCCTGCCGTCGTGCCAGCGAAGAGGACCTGCTGAAGGGGCTTCTCAGGCTTGATGGAGATGCAGCTAAGACCCAGAGCCGCCCCCACCCCCTGTGCTCCAGGACCCTGGGGGCCGGGTTGGCAGGGGGACCCCCAGACGCTGATGCACCAAGAGGAACCAGAAGTCCTCCCACCCCCAGCTTCATGGCAGCCGGCGGCCTTGGGGCCGGGCAAGACCAGAGGGCTCAGGAGGACAGCAAGAGGGGCCAGACTAGACACGCCCTCCTTCTGTGGACCCACGTCACACCCCAGATGCCACGCCCGGAGGACCAGGGGCAGGAGGGGGCAGCTGAGACACTGACATTTCCCATTGAGAAGGAGTCGCCTGGAAAAGACCACTGAAATCTATAGACACAGAGGACCCCCGAGCGCCCATCGCCACCCAGAGGGGCTGGGTGGATGAGGGGCAGAAAAACAACTGTGCATCTTTGCACATCTGAACAGTGGACGCGTGTAAATCAGCAGCCCTGCTACCTGATAAAAGTAGAAGAGACATCTAGAAGCTTGTAGAAATGCAGAAAGGTCTGGAAATTTCCTACCATAAATGAACTGTTCGTTTTGCCCCATAAAATAGTGTCAACTTGCCTAAATTAATTTTTTTTTTTTTTTTTTTTTTGCGGTCCGCGGGCCTCTCACTGTTGTGACCTCTCCCGTTGCGGAGCACAGGCTCCAGACGCACAGGCTCCGGACGCACAGGCTCAGCGGCCATGGCTCACGGGCCCAGCCGCTCCCTGGCATGTAGGGATCTTCCCGGACCGGGGCACGAACCCGTGTCCCCTGCATCGGCAGGCGGACTCTCAACCACTGCGCCACCAGGGAAGCCCTAAATTAATTTTTAACTTATTAAAGAATGAATAAGTAAAAATGCAAAGTATGAGTAATGTATGAAAAATACTGGTTCAACAAAACCCATCTATCCATAGGTCCATTTATAATAAAGGACACCCCCTCGCCCTGATGGCCCTCCCACCATCCTCCCCAGCCCCGCCCACTTGGTCTCCCCAGAGGGACCACTCTCCTGGCTCTGCCCCATCGTTCCCTCGTTTTTCTTAACAGCTATACCACATGTGTTTGTTTCTCTAAACAATATACATAGTTCAGCTTTGTAGGGTCTTCTTAACTTGCTATAGGTAGCCTTTGTTGTATGTATTCTTTGGGGACTTTTTTTTAATTGAAGTATAGCTGATTTACAATGTTGTGTTGGTTTCAGGTGTACAACAAAGTGATTCAGTTATACATACATAATTTATATATATATATATTATATATATATAACATATATATATTCTTTTTCAGATTCTTTTCCATTATAGGTTAAGATATTGAATATAGTTCCATATGCTATACAGTGGGTCCTTGTTTATCTGTTTTATATAGAGTAGTGTGTATATGTTAATCCCAACCTCCTAGTTTATTCCCACCCCCCACTATCCCCTCTGGTAACCATAAGTTTGTTTTCTGTGCCTGTGAGTCTATTTCTCTTTTGTAAATAAGTTCATTTGTATCATTGTTTTTGATTCCACCTATAAGTGATATCATATGATCTATTTGTCTTTCTGTGTCTGAGTCACTTCACTCAGTATGACAGTCTCTAGGTCCACCCACCTCATTACAAATAACTCCATTTCGTTTCTTTTTATGGCTGAGTAATATTCCATTCTATATATGTGCCACATCTTCTTTATCCATTCATCTGTCGATGGACACTTAGGTTGCTTCCATGTCCTGGCTATTGTAAATAGTGCTGCAATGAGCATTGTGGTACGTGACTCTTTTTGAATTATGATCTTCTCAGGGTATATGCCCAGGAGTGGGATTGCTGGGTCATATGGTAGTTCTATTTTTAGTTTTTTAAGGAACCTCCCTACTGTTCTCCATAGTGGCTGTATCAATTTACATTCCCACCAACAGTGTAGTTCCTTTAGGGACTTTTTTTCAGTCAGTATTTTGTTTCACAGGTGCTTCAATGTGGTTATAAGTGTAGAGGAGAAAAGAGTTTTCCTCCACTGTTTCAGGGCCCCTGTCTGGGTCTGAAAATTACACTGACAAAGAGAGATTAGTAGGAGAAAAGCATGCAGATTAATTTAATATAACTTTCACATGGGACTTCCACGGTGGCGCAGTGGTTCAGAATCCGCCTGCCAATGCAGGGGACATGGGTTCGAGCCCTGGTCTGGGAAGATCCCACATGCCGCACAGCAACTAAGCCCAAACGCCACAACTACTGAGCCTATGCTCTAGAGCCCACAAGGCACACTACTGAGCCCATGAGCCACAACTACTGAGCCCATGTGCCACAAGTACTGAGCCCGTGAGCCACAACTACTGTGCCCACAAACCACAACTACTGAGCCCGCATGCCACACCTACTGAGCCCATGAGCCAAGACTACTGAGCCCGTGAGACACAACTACTGAGCCCACGAGCCATAACTACTGAAGCCCGCATGCCTAGAGCCCGTGCTCTGCAACAAGAGAAGCCACCACAGTGAGAAGGCTGCACAACGCAACAAAGACCCAACACAGCTAAAAATAAATAGATAAACAAACAAAAAATTTCACGTGATATGGGCACCTCCATAAGGACACGAAGACCCAAAGAAACAGACCTGAGCACGTGATGCTGGGAGTGGTGCAGAGCGGGCAGTCGTGGAGGACGGCGGGGCTCGGGGAGGATGAGTGATGTAGTAACTGGGGGGTGGGGGGAGTGGTCAGCAAGGCCTGCTTATCGGGACTCTTCGTGGTTCCCTCCGTGTGTGGAGATGCAGATGTTCTTTTCCTCCGGGTGTGCAGAGGGCACCTCTCACCTGAGGGCTTTGTGACCTGCTTCAGGGGAGAGAGGTGGGGGAAGCTCAGAGGGACCTTCATGCTTCTGCCATTTTCTCAAACTCTATTAGCTTAAAATATTCAATAGGCTGAGACACCGTATTTGTAGTATCATGTCCCGAACCCCATCCCAGGTAACTGATTCATCCCTTGGCCTTTCAGGGCATGCCCCCAACTCACCCGCCCACAACTGAGCTGTTGCCAGCCATGCTCCCCCGAGCATCCCTGTGTGGATCCCAGGGCCCACATCCCGGGGCTCCTCTAAGGTGTGCGCCTGGGAAGGCCGGCTTGTGGCATGGAAACTGGGTGGTCACACAAGGGCCCATTGCCTACGAGGACCTGCACTGCCTCAAAGCTCTGCTGTCTCCATCTTGCATTCTTCATTTCTGGGTAAGGGGCTCTGCGTTTTCTTTTGCACCGGCTCCACTAAAATGCAGCTGGTCCTAGAGATTGAGTGGGCGTTCTGGTCCCAGCATCAGCTTCCACTGACCGTCGTGCTATTGCCTGGAGGACAGCGAGAGGGTCCAGACACGTGGATGTCCAGACCCACCTGAGGGTGAAAGTTCACGCTGCCCCACAGCCCTGCCCACACTTTTTGTCCAACTTCTTAAATTTTGTCACTCTGGTAGGTATGAAATGCCGTTCACGCATTATTTATTTATTTATTTATTTATTTATTTTGTGGTACGCGGTCCTCTCACTGCTGTGGCATCTCCCGTTGTGGAGCACAGGCTCCGGACGCGCAGGCTCAGCGGCCGTGGCTCACGGGCCCAGCAGCTCCGCGGCATGTGGGATCTTCCCGGACCGGGGCACGAACCCGCGTCCCCTGCATCGGCAGGCAGACTCTCAACCACTGTGCCACCAGGGAAGCCCCATGCATTATTTTTTAATTACACTTTTTATTTTGTGATCATTGTAGATTCACATGCAGCTGTTAGAAACAACACAGAGAGACACCCTAAGCCCCCCACCCAGTTCCCCCAGTGGCAGTACCTGCAGAACGTCAGTGCAGTGTCACAGCCTGGACACGGGCACAGACACACCCACTGACGCTGCTCAGGTCACCTGTTCTCGGCTGTGTGTATGTGCACTTCGTTCTGTGCGGTTTTATCACGCGTTGGTTTATGTATCCACCACCACAGAAAGGATCCAGAACACTCCCACCATCACAGGGATCCCCTGTGTTGCTGAAAACAACCACCCCCACCGATCTCCCACCGCATCCCTCACTCCTGACAGCTGAGCGTCTATTATCCATTTCTACAATTCGTCTCATTTCAAGAATGCTGTAGATGGAATCATCCAATGTGCAACCCTTTGGGATTTGCTTTTTTCATTCAGCACAACACCCCTGAGATCCACCCAGGTTCTTGCATGGGTCACAGGTCGTCCGTTTTATGGCTAAAAGAAGCAGCTCTTCAAGGTCTGGATGGACCCGTTTCTTTGACCATTCAACAGTTTTAGAATCTCGGTTGTCTCCAGTTTGGAGCTATTACGAATTCAGTTGCTATTGTACTGAGGTGCAAACTTTTGTGTTAACTCTCATTGTACTTTTAAGATTAATTTCCCTGAAACTCAAGTTAAACATTCTTCTCGTTTGTTTACAGGCAACTTAGGTTTTCTCTTCTCCGAAATGTCTTTTGACCGTTGCTCTTTCTAGTTATTTATCTTTCTCATTTTGACTCGTGGGAATTCTTTATAGATTCTGAATACTAATCTTTTGTCCATAATCTATGTTATAAATATCTCCCAGTCTCCAGTTTGTCTTTTCCCTCTCAGGTGTCCTTAGATGAACATAAATTTTTAATCTTAATGTGGTCAGACTTAACGCTGTCACCCTTTTGTTTGTGCTTTTGTGTTCTGTTTAAGGAGTTATTCCTTACCCCAGGATCACAAAGGTAACCAGCACGGTCTCCTAAAGTTGTAGGGTTTTGACTTTCACATTTAAGTCCTTCATCCTCCTGGTGTTTGATTAGTGTGAGAGATTTAGGTAGGGGTCCAATGGCGCTTTTTGAACACAAATGCCCAGTTGTTCTAAGACCATTTATTAAAAAGTCTGTTCTTTCCCCAGTGATCTGAAAAGCCACCTCTTTTGTGTATTGTGTCTATATATTCTCGAGTCTGTTTCTGGGTTCTCTCCACTCAGTACTAGAAAATGAGCAAATTCCCCTTGCGGGGAATAGGGGAGATGGGGCAGGTTTATTCCTGGCACCCTTGTGCCTTTTCAGGTCCTAGCCTGTGCCGGTGGTCAGTGTCTCTTTTGAGAAGCCCTGCCCTTCGAGAGCCTGGGCTTTGTCTGGTCTTTTTTTTTAATTTATTTTTTCATCTTTATTGGAGTATAATTGCTTTACAATGGTGTGTTAGTTTCTGCTTTATAACAAAGTGAATCAGTTATACGTATACATATGTTCCCATATCTCCTCCCTCTTGCGTCTCCCTCCCTCTCACCCTCCCTATCCCACCCATCCAGGTGGTCACAAAGCACCGAGCTGATCTCCCTGTGCTCTGCGGCTGCTTCCCACTAGTTATCTATTTTACGTTTGGTAGTGTGTATGTGTCCATGCCACTCTCTCACTTTATCACAGCTTACCCTTCCCCCTCCCCATATCCTCAAGTCCATTCTCTAGTAGGTCTGTGTCCTTATTCCCGTCTTGCCCCTAGGTTCTTCACGACATTTCTGTTTTTCTTAGATTCCGTATATATGTGTTAGCATACGGTATTTGTCTTTCTCTTTCTGACTTACTTCACTCTGTATGACAGACTCTAGGTCCATCCACCTCACTACAAATAACTCCATTTCGCTTCTTTTTATGGCTGAGTAATATTGCATTGTATATATGTGCCACATCTTCTTTATCCATTCATCCGATTATGGACACTTAGGTTGTTTCCATCTCTTGGCTATTGTAAATAGAGCTGCAATGAACATTTTGGTACATGACTCTTTGAATGATGGTTTTCTCAGGGTATATGCCCAGTAGTGGGATTGCTGGGTCATATGGTAGTTCTATTTGTAGTTTTTTAAGGAACCTCCATACTGTTCTCCATAGTGGCTGTACCAATTCACATTCCCACCAGCAGTGCAAGAGTGTTCCCTTTTCTCCACACCCTCTCCAGCATTTATTGTTTGTAGATTTTTTGATGATGGCCATTCTAACCGGTGTGAGATGATATCTCACTGTAGTTTTGACTTGCATTTCTCTAATGATTAATGATGTTGAGCATGCTTTCATGTGTTTGTTGGCAGTCTGTATATCTTCTTTGGAGAAATGTCTATTTAGGTCTTCTGCCCATTTTGATGCCTCAGGGGGCTCTGGAAGGACCGCAACTGCCAGCTTCGGGGGTCCACCCCCTTCTTGGGCACCTGGCCACTCATTAGTCGGCCTTCTTGCCAGTTCAAGTTCTTATCAATTTTTTTCCCCCTTTATTGGCTGTTTTCACGGGGGCGTCACTCAGAGTATCTCGTGCGGCCAGGAAGGGAAACACAGGGGATTCACATCTAAGCCAAACAGGCAGCTCAGCTAGCTGACTCCAGGAGAACTGGTGTGGGGCAAACGGACTTGCAGCACTCCTTCACTTCGTGGCGCCCCCTTTGGGTAGTTCGAAAGCCTCCAAGCTCACCTCCCAGCTCGAATCTCTCACCAGCCTAACCCACGTCCCCCATGACTGCCAGAGTCACCCCCTCGGAGCAGATCCCTGGCCAGGACACAGCGCCCTCCGCCACCCTGTCCTCCCTGTCGGCTGTTTGGCTCGAACGGGTCTCGTCCGTCGCCTCTGAAAGGATGGCCGAGGCACCCCCCCCCCCCAGCCCCGCCCTGGAGCTCAGACCGCCCCGCCCCCGCGCCACGTGCCCACTCTGAGCCCCGCCCCATGCACGTGTTACGTGCCACGGCAAGCAGGACTTTGCAGCTGTGATTGGAGGAACAAGCCTTTAATTAGGGAGATTCTCCGGGATTATCAGGTGGGTCTTAAGTACGCACATGCGCCTTTAAGAGCAAAGTACGTCCTTGAGCTGGAGGCGAGAGCCGAGAGCCGAGAAGTGTGAGAAGGGCTGTCCTGGAAGGTGAGGCCCAGGGCCCGAGGAGGGCGGGCAGCCCGGAGGCTGGGAGTGACCCTCGGCTGACAGCAGCGGCCAGGAAGCAGGGGCCTCGGTCACAGGGACACCCGGACCTGAATTCTGCCCACAAAAGAGGCTGGAAGCAGGTCTCCCCACAGCTTCCGGCAGAGCCCTGCCGGCCCCGCCTTGATTTTGGCCTTGGGAGACCCGGAGCTGAAAACCAGACAAGGCCCCCAGACTTCCCACCTGAAAAACGGAGGTAAGAAATTTGCGTTGTTTATTTCAGTAAAGTGTGTGGTGATGTGTGAGAATGGCAGGGGGAATGAATACATGCACCTCTGAGTGGGAAGGGTGCTGCGGTCCCGTGCGTTCACATCACCTGTCTCAGGTACGGCTACCCAGCCTCTCCCAGCCTTTGTTCTGTTTTTCATTGGAAAGGAGTGTAGATCCCCGATTGGCTTACCTCACGGGCGTTCTGGGGTGATGCAGTGTGATAAATTCCACAAAATGCCCGCCTGTGCTGATAAACAAGAGGTCACCTCTTCGCACGTACCGCCCTCTCCCACGGTCACACCTTCCTCTGGCCTCTGATGCTCTAACCTCTTCACACCGACCTGCTGCCCTTTCTCCAAGGCCCAGGTGGGCTGTCGCCTCTCACACACAAAGCTGGGATCACCCTTCTACAAGTAAAGCCCTTCTCCTAAGGATTCGTGCACGTTGCCATCTTTACCCCTACATCAGAACAAGATTACAGCTCAGGCCTCTTGTTTCTGTGGAATCTCAGGAAATAGCAGAAAGGAGATGCAGGACTTTTAAAAGCTCCCACCACCTCTCATTTGTTTCATCACGGGGTTCAGGGAGCAGGTGTCAGGTGCCTCAGAGCAAGGCCTCTACCAGGTCTCTGAATCCCACCCACTGCCCCTCAGGACCAACTGTATATCAGGACTGTGACGTGTGATGGACTGAAGTGTGTTCCCCAAAATCCAAATGTTGAAGCCCTAACCTCCAGGACCTCATAATGTGCCTGTATTTGAAGATAGGGCCTTTGAAGTGGTGATTAACTAGAAGGAGGCCGTTAGGTGGGTCCTGATCCAACCTGTGTCCTTATAAAAAAAAAAAAAAGGGAAATTTGGAGACACAGAGAGATATGAGGGGTGGGAGCACCGAGGAAGGGCCATGTCCTCACAGCGAGAGGGCAGCCATGGCCTCGGGAGAAACCAAACCTACCGATATCTGGATCTTGGACTTCTGGCCTCCAGAAGAGAAAGAAATTTCTTTCTTTCTCCAGAAGAGAAAGAAATTTCTCTCTGTGAGAGAGAAATTTCCGTTGTTTAAGCCGCCCCGTCTGTGTTACGGCAGCCTTAGCAAACAAATACAGGAAGAATAAAACCATGGAGGAGACACCTGATGGTAGTGGATTGTTCAGTAATCCACAAGGTGTACCTGGCTGTGTTCAGAGTTGACTTCACGTTTAAAAATTTACTTTTTTGAGTATAACAGTATATTATGAAAACAGATCTTCAAGGGCCACCATAACATAATTTTAGGATAAAATTAAGAATCAACAGGATAAAACAAGAATCAACATAACCAGGGAGTGTTGTAATCTATGTTTCTTTACAGAAGTAACGATTATTGAATTCTGGTCCAAGGTGCAAGGGAGAGGACCAACTTAAGGCCAGGATATTCCATGATTGTCGAAGAAATCTCTATCAGAACCAGATCAGTGATTATTTAGTGATTGCCTGTGACTGGCAATGTCTTGCAGGAGGCAATGACTGCTCCTGTGTGAAAGGCTCTGTTCTTCCAATAATGAAAGTTGCTGAGTAGCTGCTCTCTACCTATGCAGCTGGTGGGTCAAGAGCTCCCACCCAGTACTGGCCTCTGATGCGAAGACAGTCACGCTTGCCGGTTCCATCCCAGTTGCAGGCATTGCTGCCAGACATATGTTGATCGTGCCTTGTTCATAGCTTGTGTATTTTTACACAGCTGTGATTAAGCTGACAGAAATGTGTAAAGGCAGGAGGGAGAAAAAGAAGGAGCAGGGGCTCCATGTGGGACCCTGGCAGCTATGCTGTGGTTGCTTCGTCACAGGCACCGTGTTACTGAACTTGGGTTCAGCTGCTCTTGGCTCAAGAGTCCAGTACTGAGAGTACCTTGGGTAAAAGGAAAGATAGTTGTGTTGAGGAAGCCGGCAGTCCTGGGGAGAGGGTGGACTCATGTCCCAAAGAACCAACTCCCCCTTGCCGATCAAGGGCAAGAGCTCTTAAATGGGAGTTTCAGGGGTGCACTTGCGGGTTGAGGGCTACGTGCAGAGCAGTACAGTCAGCTCTGACAGTCATCTTGAAACTGGTCATTGGTGATCTGATCAGCATCATCTTGATTGTTTTAAGTACAGTTAATCTTCAGCTCCAGGGTTGGTCGGTTTGTTCCCATTTCCTTGAGGCCAGTTCTTGGATTTGTGTACGATGGAGCAGCTTATGTCATGGCTACATTCTGGTCATCATGTAGTTAACTTCTTCCACCTGTTGGGGATTTCAGTATCTGCAAAACAGCTCCAAGAATATGGCTTAGACTATTATCTTTAGTCCTTGAAGAGGAAGTAAAGGTCCTTGACTTTGTTTAATGGCTAAACTATTATTATATGGTCTGTTTGACTATTTTCCCTTGCTTTTGCATTTTCTCAATTCTCGGACTAAATTTGTTCTTTGGCTAAAGTTTTTCTACTGACAAGAGGCAGGTGAGGACATGGGGTGGGGGGAGGGGTCTGTCCCAGGAAGGCCCCGTAGGGTTCCGCTCAGTTTCAACCTCACTGTCCTTTTATTTTTTTCCAGTTATGTGGTTCCTGATCATGTGGGCCTTATATGTCTGTATTGGTTTTTTTAACTGAAGTATAGTTGCTGGACAATATTGTGTAAGTTATAGGTATACAATATAGTGATTTTCAATTTTTAAAGGTTATACTCCATTTATAGTTATTATAAAGTATTGGCTGTATTCCCAGTGCTGTACAATATATCTTCGTGCTCATTTATTTTATACTTAATAGTTTGTACCTCTTAGTCCCCCTCTCCTACCTTTTCCCTCCCCCATCCCATCCCCCTCCCCACTGGTGAGCACTAATTTGTTCTGTGTCTCTTACCTCACTGTCCTTTCCAACACACTGTGGTACAAACAGCTTCACATACGTCCTGTGAGTAGCATCTTCTTTCTCTGTATCTTCCCACATTGCTAGCATCAAAGAATTTGCCTGAAATAATGCAGTTTTAAAATTACACTTAGATCATTATTTTGAACGTATCCACGTACTGTTTACCTCCTTGGAGAGATTACAAGCTCCTGGGCACAGGAACTGGGATCTCTTCTTGGTACCAGCACAGTGCTTGGTACCAAGGAGGCAGGTAATAACTATTTAGTTAACAAATGAAACCCAATTCCCAAGAAAGATACCACCAGAGCCTTAGGGAAGGAATGCCTTAATAAATCACCTTCCATCCCACCTATCTGTCTCTGAATTCTTTTAGACTCTAAATATTTGAGCATTCTAAAATGCATGGTTTTAGCAGAATCTAATCAGTCTCTTTGGGGCTTTCTCAGGGCAAAATCTGGCCACAGCCAGTGCGTGTCCACCTCCCCGCCCCCGGCCATCGCCTTTTCTCTCCTTTATATGCCCCTTCCTCCACCTGCAAGCCCTCCTCCTCGCGTCCCTTTCCAGAGTCTCTGCTTCCTTCTTTGGCAAAGCTTAGCCCAAGGCTTGTGTTTCACACTGGTCTTGCCCTCTTTAAATCCCGTTGCATTATCGGCGTCTAACTCCCGTTGTGTGGGTTTGTGTCACACCCACCCACAGGCCACGCAGCGTGACTGTGTGTCTTCAGCGGTCCCTGACTCACGTGCCTTTTCACCTCTGTGTCCTGGGAGAGGGAGACATGCTCACTCTCTGCCACCAGCCTTCTTGCTTCTTCCCGGGAGGCAGAGATGCCCCAGCACTTGGTCTCACTGCAGAACATCGTGGGACCCACGTTTGCTTTGGGGAGGATGACTTAAAAGTCACTTACTTATTCAGCCATTGTTTATCGCGAACACGTTGAACAAGATTTACAGACACTGCTTGGGTCCCTGGCGACGTGGCCGTGAAGTGGCATGGGGCGCCATCGCAGAGGGGGTGACAAGGACATTGACAAACACATGAGAGCCTTTTAGATGAAAGAACGCTAAGGATGAGACAGAACAGAGTCGTGGGGCTGCAATGAGAAGGTGGCTTATTCAGTTTCAGGTGTCCGGGAAGGCCTCTCCAAGGAGGTGACAGTTTAGCCTAAAGACAAGGTTCAAGACAGGGAACCCCTTATGCAGAAAGCTGGAGATGAGGCTGGAGAGAGTGGGGGGTAGGTGGGGGGTGGTCAAGAGTGGGTGCAGGTAGCAGGGCAAGTGGAGAGCTGCCAGGCCCTGGGGGCCCCGGGGGTGGCTTGGCCTGGAGGTGGGCGTTTTATTCCAGACGCAGTGGGAGCCACTGGGGGATTGTGCTCAGGAGAGGAGGTGGACTGATGGGCATTTGGGCTTCGGTGCCGGATGGTGGTGCTGAGGCAGGGATGCAGCAGGGCCGTTGCTAGGACCGTGTCGCAGTGGCCCCTGCAGGAGGCAGGGGAGGCCTGGACTAAGGTCGTAGCCACAAAAACAGCGGGAAGTGTGCAGCTTCCGAAGAGATTTTGGCGGTAAAAGCAACAGGACTCGCTACTGGGTCAGATATTGTGGGTGGGAGGGCGGAAAAGGGAGGAATTCAGTGACTCATCGATTTTTGGCCCTAGCAACGGGTGCTGTTAACTGAGATGGGAAAGACGCAGGCTTACAACGGGGGCTGGGTGCGGACCCCAGTCTTGAGCAGGTTAAGGTAAATCGTAGACATTCAGTCAAGCCCAGGAAGAAGGGTCACTTAAGGCCCCAGGGCTCGGCTTGGGACAGGCCTTCACTCCTTTCCTTTTGCGTGGCTCCCTGAGCCGGCCGATCGTTGTCTCCCTGACGCGTGGAACATTTCTGTGCCATATCGCTATCCAGAGGTGGAGCGTGTGGGATTTCAGCTTTCAGGGTCGTGGAGAAGTGAAAGCTCCACACTGGCCTCTGGCCTAAGCCTCATGCTCCCTCTTCGGAAGGTGGTGGACATCCCATAATAAGGAATAGTACTTTGATGAGGACCAAAAGAAGATGAGGCCCGGGTCCAGGTTTTCACCCTTCTGCCACGGCTCTTTACCGTATAGTTTATTCTTTGTTTTGCACCCCTACCTGAATGTAACACACTATACAAAGAAGCTGGGAGATAGCCACTGGTCACACTATTCTCTCCTGAGGCTTGTTTTAATATTGTCTTGCTCTCTGAGTTAAGGACCCTGGGAGCTGCCGGTACTAAACTATTTCTGTGATTAGAATCTCTGAAGTTACCTGAATCCTTTGTACACATTGCTGGGAAACGTTTCCATTGGGTGAAACTATTCACGTTGGCGGGGGGCGGGGGGGAATGGGTGGTATCATGCTTAGATCAGGCTCTAAAAGTTTCTGCAAAAGTAAATACACTATCTCTTATTTATCGTTACTGTGTGTGTGACTAGCTCCCGTGAGAACCTCATAAGAGGAGGCATCCTCTGTCTAATTACCATCAGATAATATCCAGTTCCTAGTGTCATCCTAGAAAAGAGCTGATAACTACTTTCGTATAAAAATCTCACTATATTCATTAACATACATCACAGCTAAACGCCAGCAGGAAACAAGGTATTAGAGCATGCGTATTCTGGAACTATTTGCAGAATAACCTTAAAGGAGCTTTATGGTTTATAAAAGGGCCTAGCAGTTAATCTAGGTTGTGGAAAATGAGCAAAAGCATAATTGTCCTTGTGAGCTATCCTAACAGCCCTCTGTAAAGACATCAACCACTAAGTCACTGAGGCTGTGGACAGAGACTAGAAAAGTCAGACCAAGCCCATGCAGTGGTTTCCCGGCTGTGGATGGGCATTAGGTGTTGGCTCACAGTCTCACAGGCCCTATACGTGTATCCCTAAGTATGCACCCCATCACCATTTTGAATACCCGCTCCAAGCAAAAGACCCTATTTAAAACACGTTGAAATTCTCTTCCTTTGTCTTTCCCTAGGCTCTAGGAGCTAAGGCCGTATTTGAGTCCAAGCTACCAAATGATTTAATGCGAATATTACCCAGAAAAAAAAAATTAAACAAGGATCCCCATCTCCCTGTCATGGGAAATGGATCAAAATGTAAGTCTTCCCCGAAGGAGATCCAGTCCTCCCTTGGCAAGAAGATTCCTGATCTTGTCCTCACATCAGAGGACAGTGCCTCAACTCTGCACTGTAGCTCAAGAAACTAGAGATTTTTCTATTTAAAGGCCAGAGGGAAATCGAGTTGGCCTGAATCCCTCCAGGAATAAGAAGTCTGTCTTTCTGCTCAGTTCACCTTATCCAGGTCCCTTCCTGAGATCCCTCATAACACAAGGCAGCCCTTGTCTTAGGGCCGCTAGGCTGATACTCCTACCTGGTCCCCAGAGGCCTCACAAAGACCTGAGGGCTTTGCAAGGCTGGTCTCAGCAGCCTAACATCAAACCAGCGTGATTTTGAACTGACTCTCTCCCTTCTTGGAGATTTTTCTCCTTTCTCTGTTATCAGTCACTGGTCCAAGTGTTTTATTACTTACAGTGCATTATTTCTCACTGAACAGGGCGTTTTCCCCTCAGTATTTAGATCATGGAGGACTTCACTCAACAGTGTCCAAGTTTAAGGTCACTGAAATGCCTCTCTCTGCACCTAACTTAATTTTTTAAAGAGAGAATTTCTTAGATCTTGTGTGACTTTCAAACTAAAGCCTGATTCAATGAAAGGAAGAGAATTAAGAGGTTCCCCATGTTTGTGGTTTTAACGTTTACAACTCCACTGAGCAGCATGGACGGGTGGGTGTAACACAGAAAGCCAGACTCGCGGCCCCTGTTTCTCTTGGGCAGGAGGCAGTTTCAGGTGCTAGGTCTTCCACTCTCTTCTCTTCCACTCTCTCAACTAAAAATAACCTCTCGCAAGCCGGCCTCATCTTCGGGTGTCGCACAGTGTTGTCTTAATGGGGTTTGTGTAGAAGGGTAATGATGCTTCGGCCATCAACTCTGCTTCGTGGCTGTTCATCATAACCCAGAATTTGCCGGTGATGATTGGCCACTCCAGACATAGGGACTTTCTGTGTCCATCAAGAAAAAGAGTTTATGAAAGTTCGCCCCTGACTTTGATGAAGCAGAGGTCTAAATGCCATCATAACAGAAATGCAGGCCACATTTTTTAAAGCTACCCCAGGGGAAGTAAAACAAACACATAGTAGCCACTATAAAAAATCTCTGAGCATTTAGGCTATAAATATTAATAGCATCTTCAACTTGTAAACGCAGTTTACGGTTACAAAGAGATTTCTCATTTATTCTCCACAATACCCAGGCGATAAAGGAAGAAAAGCTACTATTATTTTTTTTCTATTTTCCAAATGGCACAACCAGGGTTCAGAGGCCCAAGGTCATAGGGCTGGTGAGTGGCCTGAGCTTGAAGCTGGGTCCAGCACATTCTCACCATATTGTCAGTAACGTGCTTTTCTTCAAACATGAGGCCAAGGTCTTTGTGTTGCTTTTTTCAGTAATTGTGATGGGCAGACGTGCCATAAACCTTCTGTAGCCCAGTCAGCTTATGTCTAGGGATGCACATTGCTTAAAAGGCCAGTCCCAGCTGGGGGTTCAGGCCATAAATGTGAACTAGACTGTTTAATTTATTTGGCCTTTGTGAAGATCAAAATTGTGATTACACTGGCACCATGCTTTACCCGGAATATTTTTTCCAATTGCTAAAAAAAAGAGCTGTACAGGTATATATCCACACTCCTGCTGTGTTGCAGATTTTTAACAGAAACAAAAATATGAGCTGTGACCAGAATGGAGACACACGGCACTTCACAGATCACAGTCATTGTTGAATATTTGTGATGTTCTCTTGAGACTTGGGCCCTAGTGGTACTACACTCTCTTATCACCAACCACAGTAGCCAAAGAAGTATTTGACAGCCATTCTGCCCATCTGAATAATCCATAGGGGAGAATGCAATAATTGGAGCTGCTCTTAAAAGGATGGTAATTCATGGAGTTGGGATGCGCTGTGCTCACCCAGATGACAAAGCAGGAATCACCTCCTGGACGGTGCTTTTACCATCTTGCTGTGCGTTTCCGTTCACCAGACTGGACAAGCAGTTACCATCTGTGCTCCATTTAACCTGGAATATTGGCCTTCAGCTTCCCCTGTGGGATGTGGGATCTACATCATTTGGGTTTTCTTCTCCCACACTAGGGCTGTCCATGAGGAGGAAATCTATGGATCCAAATGATATCCTTGATCCTCAGATGTTCTTGGGTCCACCCTGAACACTTCCAAAGCTCATGAAGGAGGTTCTAGTTCACAAGATGCCTGGAAAAGGAGACGGGAAGATTACTGGACATAACCCCTGAATCTGGAACAAAGACTTTAGGTACAGGTAGATTTCTCCCGTCTATATTGATAACGACTTAATTTTTATAGTAGTGAGGATGGTAGGACCCAAGGTAGGGTGGGGTGGGGGCAGGGATGTTTCCACAGGGAGAAAGAGTTTAGTTTTAGAAGACTTTGTCGAAATATATTCCTCTGAACTGGGCATGGGCTTCACACTGTCCCTCCCACAATGCCGGTGGACATCAGGAGGCTGGTCAGTGTTTCCACAGCCCCACAGGTGAGGGTGTCCCTTCGCTGTTTCCCCTAGAGCTCACAGAGCAAGGTGAGAGATTCCAGGGGTGGACACGCAGTTCCGTCTTCCTGACGGCGCTGTAGTGGGAAAAAGAGAAGAGAGAATTGTGGAGGACGGGGAGCACGTGGGGAAATGCTGAAAGAGTCGGTAGTGTTCTGAAGCAGCTCAAAACGAAGGTCACACCTCCTGGTCCTGAATGTGGAAACATGGAAATGAAACCATCACACCACAGCTGACATCTTTCTCTCATTTCTTTTTTTTTTTTTTTGATTGGAGTATAGTTGCTTTACTATGTTGTGTTAGTTTCTGCGGTACAACCAAGTGAATCAGCTCTATGTAGACATATATCCCCTCCCTCTGGGACCTCCCTCCCATCCCCCCCATCCACCCATCTAGGTCGTCCCAGAGCACCGAGCTGAGCCCCTTGTGCTTTATAGCAGGTTCCCACTAGCTGTTTTACACACAGTAGTGTGTATATGTCAATCCTAATCTCCCAATTTACCCCACCCTCCCCTTCCCGCTCTGTGTCCACATGTCCGATCTTTACGTCTGTGTCTCTATTCCTGCACTGCAGATATGTTCATCTGTATCATTTTTCTAGGTTCCACATACATGCGTTAATTTACGACACTTGTTTTTTTCTTTCTGGCTTACGTCCTTCTGTGTCGGTGCACTGAGCTGTCACTGTGTCCCCTCAAAGCACTGTGCGTGAATCACTTCACTTCATCTGCACAAGATGCCTACTGGGTGCCAGTATAGGCTCGCTTTCCCAGAGGGAAGTGTATATAAGGAGGCTGAGGAACTCACCCAGGGTATTCTCTAGAAAGTTCAACAGACCAGTCTCTGTCCTGTACCTTCATGATTCTGGGTCTGCACGGCCCCCAGAGGATGTTTTGTGTGTGAACTTCCTGCTCTGTGGGGCTCCCGTAATTTGCCCAAAATGCTGGGGCAGCTCCCCAGGTCTCAGCTCTTCTCAGGGACTCTCTGGTAAGGGGCAGCTGGTGTCACAGAAAGAGGCTGAACTAAGGGTCAAAACTTTCTTTTCCATCACAGACACTTGCAAGACACAGGAGCCTGAGCTCATCTTTTGGCCTCAGATACAAACTGGGGGTAGGTTTTCTCTTGCAACCTCAGGTGATTGTTGGAAAACGGGAAGGAGAGAATATCAATGTATGTGAGCAAGTCTGAGCACTGCAAAGTACCGGCAAACGTACCGTTAGCGTGAGAATAGGAGTGGGCTTGGGGGGCTTAATCTACCTGCATCATCTTCCCCGTGACCCCTGTTGGGTGGCTGGTTTCTAGGTATTTCAAGAGGTTCACAGGGAAGGTGGAGCAGGGAGCATCCTTAGGTCGCTAGTGTACCCAGCTCACTCATCCTCCTTCCTGTTCCTAATCTCTCCTGAATGAAATGGACTGGACATAGAAATGCTGGGTGTGACAGCTTCCCACTTACCGCTCTGCTGATTTCTTCATCTGCCAAGTAAGTGTGCTCTGTGCTGTCCAGTACACGGCACTGGCCAGAAGCTGCTGCTCCATCCTTCGGAATATCAGGCATTTCAAGCAGTTGCACTGAAGAAAAAAGTATGTATGTTAGCTTCTATTCCATTTTTAAATGCTGACACAAACATCTCTGAGGCATTAATAAACTGAAACACACACACACCCACACACACACACACACATCTCCTAGGACTCCAAGACCAAAAGTCAAAGTTTAAAGTTTTTCAAGACTTTTATCAGGTTTTTTCCTGACAATCCGACAAGACTTGAGAATGTCTAGCCCCTCCTTGTCCCTCCCTCCTTTCTCTCTCTCCCTCATTCCTTCTGCCTCTTTTATTTTCTTTCTTTGTCTTTTTCTTTATGTTTTTTCTTTCTTCCTCCCTCCCTCCCTCCTCCTTTCTCTCTCTCTATTTTTTCATCTTAAAGCACACTAGGTGTATTTATCTATTGCCCCTGCATCCAGAGTTGTCAAAAATTATTATAGGTACGATAACCCCACATTAGGGAAAATCTGGAAAACTGGAGGAAATGACAGCAAGGGGGGCCACCTGTACCTCCACCGCTCCTGCCCAGTGGCCATCAGCACTCCCATCTAGCACCCCTGAAAGTTTCTTACATAAATACTGGTTTCATTTTTACTATATTGGTGTAATTATAGTACATATGCAAATGTATACTCCTTTTGTAGGAATAACATTTCTTTTTTTTTTTCTTTTTTTTTTGGCTGCGTTGGGTCTTCGTTGCGGTGCGTGGGCTTCGCATTGCAGTGTCTTCTCTTGTTGCGGAGCACGGGCTCTAGGTTTGCGGGCTTCAGTAGATGTGGCACGTGGGCCCAGTAGTTGTGGCTCGTGGCTCAGTAGTTGCGGCTCGCAGGCTCTAGAGCGCAGGCTCAGTAGTTGTGGCTCACGGGCTTAGTGGCTCTGCAGCATGTGGGATCTTCCCAGACCAGGGCTCGAACCCATGTCCCCTGCACTGGCAGGCAGATTCTTAACCACTGCGCCACCAAGGAAGTCCCAAGAATAACATATCTATTTTTCACATTGACCAATATAAAATTAGTGCTTTAAATAGAGCACTTTTTCTTTTCTGGCTGCACTATGCGGCATGCAGGATCTTAGTTCCCCAACCAGGGATCGAACTCGCATCCCCTTCAGTGGAAGAGCAGAGTCTTAACCACTGGACCACCAGAGAAGCCCTAGAGTACTTATTTTTTACTCATTCTTTCTAAAAGCAGCTCTGCTGTGTGGGGGAGGAAAGAGTCCCCGTTAAATGTCCCCTTTAAAGTGACATTAAGCCAGATGAGCTTGGTCAGAGGGTCTAAGGATGCCATGCCCTCCGATGAGCTTCTGCTGGGCCCAAGAAAGAAACAGGAAAGTCTTAGGAAACTTGGGAGTGGTCAAGAGAAAGCCCACCCAGTTGCAAGAAAACACGAGGTGGGTCATAGACAAGGTAATGTTTATTCAGATTCCCACCAGGTTAGTCTCAACCCACAACTTTCTAATGCACATGTGGCCTACAATTCAATTTTAAGAATCCTTACATCTTTCCATGGATTTAACTTCCAGTGGAAAAGAGGGTAGTCCACTTCCCTGCCCCAAAGCACTTAGATAATTAAAGTTCTTTGGGTTGCAAATAACAGAACCCACTTCTGCTTAGCTTAAGGAAAAAAAACAACAACAAACCCAAGTGGGAGTTCTTGGGAAGAGGGAGCAGCCCACGGAACCCTTGAAGTTCAAGTGCACGCCCCTCCTCTTAGAAAGCTGGCTTCACACGGCTCAGCCCTGAAAGCCCCCAGACTCTGGGCCACTCGGGTGCAAGCTTCAAATTTCCAGGTGAGAAATGAAGACAGTTCACTTGGGGCCAAGCCTGTAGCTTCTGCCAGCCAGCTTAGGGCAGAAGCACGTGGAGCCACCAGGGATGCTGGACGGTCCTCAGGGTGAGCCCAAGGGGTCAATGACTCTCGTTTCGGGGAAAGCACTCTGTCTTATCTTGAGCAGCACATTTTATACTGGGAGCTTTTCCTTTCTGGGAGGCTACCTATAAACGTGTTGGTAGGGGGATGGGTCCTGCTTTAAAGGGTAGGAAGCCAGTACTGGGTGCAGATGCTGTTGGGGGAGAGGTTCGCAGAACCCCCCCGAGTTCCAGAGGGAGAAGCCCTTCCTGTCACTCAGACTCAAATGCCAGCTGCCTCGCATTCGGCCATTCAACAGCCATCCTTTCCCAAAGGCCACTGTAGTGAGAGAAGCATCAGCTTCTAGATACTGCTGGGCTTGGCCAGCTGACAGCTTGAGGACGTCGGCTACATCCTTAACAGTGCAGAGCTGAGGGTCGGGAGGCCTTGCCCCACAGAGTTCAAAGTCCCCCTCATCAGTGCCGTCTTCTCCAGGCATGTCCGTCCTCCAAACCCTGTCAGGTGGCTGCCCTGGGGTCCAGTCGACTACCGTGAAGTGGTCTGTGAATCTGATGCCCCCCAGTTATTGCCATGAAGACACATGGGTGCTAGGTCTCACCCATCTGTTTTCTACTACTTTCAAACATGCGTCGTTGTGATCAAGAAAATCATTCAAGATATCATAACAGCTGTATATAAGTATATACATTTCCTCAGTCAACAGACAATTCAAGTAATTATTGCATGTGGGGTCTCCCCCAAATGTTTGATGTTGGTGTGAAATAACAGGGAAGAGGAGGATCAGCAAAGGCCACAGCACCAGCTGGACAAGGGGACAGAGACCCACACTGGGCCGTGGGCGAGGGTCCCCTCAGCGGCCCCCCGGCTCTGGCTTTAGTGAGGGCTTGTTTGAAGCCAACTCCAGAATTAGTCTTCGTGTTCATTTCACCTTGTGACATATGACATTATGTCACATAAAAGCTGTGTTCAAATTCGTGGTTTATTAAATATATATACATATACAGTAGTTTAACTTTATTAATTAAAATTAATTCGTATCTTAATAAATTTAATAAAGTTAAACTCAACAGGGGAAAAAAAGAGAGACCCATGCTCAAAAAAGTTGGGAATTCCTTTAGTCAGTCCGATCCCTGCGACAAACATGACCTCAGTGATCCTTGTCATTTGCATAAGTTTTCTCTCTTTTTATTCTTTGTTGTCTCCCTTTGTTTCTCTGGTAGGACGTGCCCGGTTAATACTTGTTTCTGGGGAGCTTAGACCTCCCTGGGGCAAAATGAGATTGTTAGCGGGAACCACTGCAGAAGGGGTTCTGCCATCCTAGGCTCTACTGGGTCCTGCTTTGGGACCCGTGCACCCGAGCTGCTCTGCGCCAGCCACGCCCTGCTCGCCATCCCACCGGACCCACTGGGAAGCCTGGCTTCCTCCCCCCTGTCACAAGAGGAACTTAATTCTTCCAGTCTAGGACTAATAAAACAGTGCTTCTGCAAGTCCAGCTGCGGGAAACATTTAAACCAGTAACTCATCTCTGTTTATAAAAAGTTAATCTAATCTGTAAGGAGATGTGGAAAACAAACGTTATGGACACCAAAGGAGGAAAGCGGGAGGGGGCGGTGGTGGTGGTGGGATGAACTGGGAGCTTGGGATGGACATGTATACACTGATGTGTATAAAATAGATAACTAATAAGAACCTGCCGTATTAAAAAAAATAATAAAATGAAATTCAAAAAAAGTTTTTTTAATCTGTAAGGAAAGAAAAATCTAATAAGCCAAGACCTTCTGCTAACCACTTGACTTCAGATTTACCCAGACACAAAGGAGATCATTAAATCTCCAGTGAATTCGAGGTTAAACTGGTCTAAGGCGCAATGTTTAGCTCTGCAGGTCAATTTCAGCTTTGCCTTGCCTTCTGCTGAACGTGTGGTTTTCCTTGTAGTGAATGATGCTGACTTGAACTTTGATTATGCCAAGTCATATTTTTTTCTAGCACATCTCCTGATTGCCAGGTTCACATTTTGCTTAAGTGCCCCAATTGCTGAACCAAAAAGCTGGTACAGTTCTAAAATGTTTTTTTTTTCCAAGTAAATGACTATGCAGAGCAATATTTAGTTGTCACTGTCTGGAGCCTGGGTGGCAGGAGCAACAGTCTGAGGCTGAGGCGGGAGCTTTGCCACCCGAGATACCAGCACCTCGACTGTGCTGTCCTGCAGCATGGGGATGTCACGATTACGTTTCAGGGACGGCTCCAGGCTCCACCAGCTGCAGGAGCACCTCGCCTCCTGTTTCCTAACTTCCGGCCTCGCTATTAACGCTCTCGTTTTCTTTCGTGCTCCAAGAGAGAGGCTGTAGCCTGCTGTCGACATGGTGATCGCCAGGCCAAAGGGGGACTGTGGGACAGACCGGTGGAGCTGTAGCTTCTGATTCCAGACAGTGACTTCACTTCCCTTTCTTCTTCCCTTCCCATCACCCTGCACTCCCTGCAACTTCTCTCTCTTTCCTCCATCCTCATCTGCATCCCTGCCTCCACCCCTACACCTGTTCCCATCCCCGCCCCCTCCTAATGCAGTTCACACCAACAGGACTGCAGGACTTCAGGCTCCTTGGACCTCGAGAATCAGAATCAGAGTGAATAGCTAAGAGAGCCTTGAAGTACCACTCAGGGCAGGCAGATCTCTCTGTATGCAGCACCACCATTTCCCACCAAAGAGAAGACAGAACAAATTCAAGAACATTCAGAAGGAAAATTAAGGAATTTTTGCTTTTGTGGGGTTTTTTTCCCTTGGGTTGTGAATAGCGTCTTTAAATCACAACCTTCTTAGAGACCTGATAGTTTAGGTCTAAACGTCGTGCCTGTCCATTTGAAATATTAAGTCACACCAAAGGCAATATAGTTAGGACACATGGCGATAAATAATAATGATGGTAACAATTAAGTTTCCCCGTGTATTCTTAGTACACGTAGTGTGTACTGTACAGGGTCCTCCCTGACCCTCTAGCACACCTGCCGTTTCTCCTACTGCCTGGAGAGCAGACAAACGCTCTCCATCCTGTAACAAGGTTATGTGTATTGGGGGGGAGGGGATGAGAGATGGGGAGAAGCATACAAGGAAAAAGAAAGGGGCTGAGAAGCAGAGAACTGTGTGCGTACAAACATAAGCTGAGCTTCAGGAGGAAGGGAGAGACACCTAGCCAGGTCCCCCCAACACCCTCTCTGGGGTGCCCAGGCGGACATACAGCTCCAAATGGTCTTGAATCGTGTCACTTCAGGGCTTCCCAGATTGTTCCTCGTCCATCCAGAAAGGAAGAAAAGCCGACCAAAGAGTGAGAGAGGTCAGTGAGTGTCCTTCCAAGGAGCCTGAAAGAATACACTTCCTTCCTGGCCTTCTTAACAGCGGGCTCAGGCAGGGCAGGTGGCGAGGACCTGACCAGAGTCACGGTTGGAGGCCGGGGGGGGGTGGCGCATGACAACGGGGTTCCCCCAGACAGCACCTTGGTAACTAGTACGCCCTGCGATTGCATTTGTACCAAGTGTGAGCTTCAGGATCCAGATGCATGCTTTTAGTTAAAACTTCGGTCCATCCTCAGCTTAGGAACCTGAGCAGTACACGATAGGAGGCATTTCCTTCCCCCACGGTCGCTCTCCAGTCAGGGAACAGACTGACCGGATGGCTCATGACAGCGGCCCTCTACATTGCTGTGCCGTCTGCATTAAATACACCCCATCAGGAAGAAGTGCTTCTCTGCATGTTTGCTGTCAAGTGTAATCAGAGACTACCTTTCTGACCTTTCTGATTGCTACCGTCAGCACAGTGATTCCCTTAGAGACTGTAATCACACGTGTGTGAAGTAGAGACGCGCAGCAGGTCAGAGGTAGGAGGGCAAAAGAAGCGCCTGCGAACACTTTACAGAAGCTGTAATGAACGCTGAAAATTAACTAATGTCTATAAGGGAACAACTTGGTAGACAATATCCTTAGCTCGATGGGCTCTGCAGAGAGGAAGTGTTAGAAAATAAGAAGCTTTACCCACGACCTTGATGCCTGAAATTCCACCATTAGAAATGATGTACGTTATGTGGACTGAAGACTCATCTCCAGTCAAGTTATAAATAGCTTTGGATGAGGATGTGCATGGAATCCTGGATCCAGTTACTGTGGAAGCAGCTCTGTGAGCGTTTCTACCGTAAAACAGAGGTGCTGTGTTGCCACGTGGTTTTCTTCCTTTCTCTTCCTCATTTTCTTACATGTGTGGCATTCCCAGTCCCTTCGACCAGAAGATCCCACCTGCCTGCGGGAGAAGTAGAATTGTTACTGCGGCAATGCAAAGGGAAAGAAAGCTTTCGGCTTCCAGAATAGAATTTTGAAACCCACAGAAACACAATGGTCTTGAAAGCCGAAACGCAGGAGAGAGAAAAGGAACGTCAGCCTGGAGCGCTTCCTTTACATCTCACAAGTAAAGCTTGACGGCTGATCTTCAATTCACTCTAAGCCATTGGCCGGAAGCGCTGAGGGTGTGCTAAAGAAAGTTCCAGCTGGCAGGAAAAGTTTGCACTTCTGTCTTGTTTTACGACTGTGAGTTTATGAGGGAGGAGAGCGGCCTGAGGATGAATGACATGGCGTGTGCCGAGCCCTGAGTACAGCTCCAGCAGGTGATAGGGACACTCCCGTGTTAGTAATAGACATTATTGCAGCCACCGTGTTACCGGCCACCCGTCCGTCACCTCTCTCCCTGTCTGCTGCCCTCCTGCCAGGCTGTACGTGGATTGAGGCCGGGATGCTGGCTTAGTTGTCGTTGTGTCCTCAGCTCCTGTCACAGAGCTTGATGCTTGAACACCTGCCGAGTGAATGAGCTTCTCAGCTTCTCCTAACAAAGAACAAGGGCAGTGAGAGGGGGCAGGTGCGACACCATCACCACCGCAAGCACCGTCTGTGGTTATTTGTGGGAAAGGAACTGCAAATCTAAATTAATCATCTGAGCCTGAGATTAGATAGGGATGCGGATTTTTTTACTCTCAGGGTGAGACAGTAATCATAGGGGCCACCAAAAAAATGTGGAGGCCTCTTTATCTCTAGTGAGCTCTTTGAGATGCGAAAACACCTGCCTGAAGGTGTTTAGACATCCCTTTGCCTGAAGACACAGGGCTGGGCCAGGTCATCTCTTCATGTGCCTTCAGCTCTACTACCCTATGATTCTATTAACCAGTTACTATTTTCCTGTAATTTGCTCTTAGCACCTGACGAATAACATTACCGTTTCTTCCATATGTTGCAATGATGTGACATTAATCTAATAGCACGTAACCGATCTGCCTGCCCCCCACCCCCCAGCGTCACTTGCTCTTCGACCCTCAAGACTTATTCAAGGATACCTTCCTTCTTTCCTTTTCTCCAGCTAAACAAAGACCATGCTCAGGGCTTTAAAGTAGTACCTGTCGGGAGGGGGAGGGGTAAACTGGGACGAAGTGAGAGAGTGGCATGGACATATATACACTACCAGATGTAAAATAGATAGCTTTTTTATCTATTTTAAAATAGATAAGATAGGGAAGCAGCAGCACAGCACAGGGAGATCAGCTCGGTGCTTTGTGACCACCTAGAGGGGTGGGATAGGGAGGGTGGCAGGGAGACGCAAGAGGGAGGGGATATGGGGATATATGCATATGTACAGCTGATTCACTTTGTTATACAGCAGAAACTAACACACCACTGTAAAGCAATTATACTCCAGTAAAGACGTTAAAAAGATAAATGATTTAATTAAAAAAAAAAAAGTAGTACCTGTCATATCCTCAGTACTTCCTAGAAACCCACCTGGAGTTTCAGGTCTTTCATTCACCAGGGTTTACATTCCTCTTTCCTTCTTTTGCGTCATCCAAATTATGTTCTTTTTTTATGGTTATTATTTTTTTTAATCTTTCTTTTATATGGGAGTATAGTTGATGTACAACGTTGTGTTAGTTTCAGGTGTATGGCAAAGTGATTCGGTTATACATATACATATATTCATACCTTTTCAGATTCTTTTCCCATATAGGTGATTACAGAGTACTGAGTCGAGCTCCCTGTGCTGTACAGTAGGGCCTTGCTGGTTATCTCTTTCGTATATGGTCGTGTGTTTATGTTAACACCCAACTCCTCATTTATCCTTCCTCCCTCCTTTCCCCGCTTTGGTAACCATAAGTTTGTTCTCTACGTCTGTGAGTCTGTTTCTGTTTTGTAAATAAGTTCATTTGTATCAGTTCTTTTGGGTCCACATATAAATGATATCATATGGTATTTGTCTTTCTCTCATTGACTTACTTCACTCAGTACGATGATCTCTAGGTCCATCCATGTTGCTGCAAATGGCATTATTTCGTTCTTTTTTTGTGGCTAAGTAATATTCCACTGTATGTTTTATATATATATATATATATATATATATATATACCACCTCTTCATCCATTCATCTGTCAATGGACATTTAGATTGCTTCTGTGTCTTGGCTATTGTAAATATTGCTGCAATAAACATTGGGGTGCGTGTATCTTTTCAAATTAGAGTTTCCTCCGGATATGGGCCCAGGAGTGGGACTGCTGGATCATATGGTAGCTCTATTTTTAGTTTTTTAGGGAGCCTCCATACTGCTCTTTCTGCTGTGAAGCTCTAAATCAGTTGCTAACCAGAAGGAATGGATTGAGAGTTTGAGCGCCATCACATTCTGAATGTCTGAAGATGCCCAAACCTGGCTGTAAGCCTGGGTCCCTCTTTCCTCGGTGGAACAGGCCAGCGTCACCAACCCCCAGGGACACACCAGAGAAGAGAACCTGCCGGGTCAGAGGATCCGGGTGGCTTGGTGTCTCCATCCCTCTCTGCCCGCCCCCCAATCTCATGTGACATAAAAGAGAGATTAGAACTGATTGTTTAAAGGAAATTTACTGAGACAATAAATGTTACAGCTTCACAAAACAGCTGACTTGTCCCTGAGGAGAATTAAAATCCATGTGGTTCTTTGAAGCTTGAGCCAAAGGTAGCTCTTTCCCTGCCAACAGCTCACACAGTGTTCCACCGAGCCTCTGCCGGGCTTGCTTCTTTACACTTTAAGAATCGAGTACATGGGATTCAGTGACAGCATGTGCAGGGTGCCTTCTGTACCAGGCCGCCTAACCTGGCGTCGTCCCCGGAACCTGCAATGCTGCAGCTCGGCCATCACGCCAACACACAATGCAATCCTGATAACCACCTGGGGAGTATTCTCATCCCATTTACAGGTGATGAAACAGGCTCATCAAGGAACAAAGAGTCACAGAGGATCAAGAACAGAGCTGGGTTTGAGACTTGGGTCTGGTACCAAAGGCCACACCGCTGTCAGCAGCTCTGCTCCATGCTCTGGGGTCCAAAAGACCTGGTCTTTCAGGGTTCTGAAATGCAACTGAGAAAAGACAGATTCGTGTAAAATTAAATAGCAGTGTAGTAATGGTTCAAGTGAAAAGAGAAAATGTGTCACGCGGCAGAGCACGATTAACTGCTAAATGAACCGTCAGGCTGTAATTGGTACCACCGTTTAGAGGTAAGGGAAATCTATACATATTTACGAACTTTGGCAAACATACTCCACGTATCAGGACTTTCTAAGAAAGTCCCTAACTGGAGGCAGGACAAAGGCAGAAAATAAGAGAAAACTAGGACCTGGTTTCTCCTGCAAAAGGGCCTTGCGGAAGAAAAGTTGGAAGACACACTTTAGGGAAGGAAAAAGGTAAAGCGTTCATGGCAAAAATGTCAGGACTCTGTGAGAAGGGATTTGATGCCATTAGGTTTCCTTTTTTTTTTTTTTAATTGAAGTCTAGCTGATTTACAAGGTTGTGTTAATCTCTGTTCTACCGCACAGTGACTCAGTTATACACATATATACATATACACATTTTTTTTTATATCCTTTCCCAGGACATTGACTCTACTTCCCTGTGCTACACAGTAGCTATGCTGTACCTTATTCTCCATCCATTCTATATGTAATAATTTGCATCTACTAACCCCAAACTCCCAGTCCATCCCTCTCCCACCTCCATAGAGAACTGGTTTCTTTTGAAAGTTTTCATTTCAGATTTAGCTTAAGGCCTGGGGAGCTCAGTATTTAAAAAGTGTGGAAAGATATTATTTAAAGTGGTATACACTTTGAGTTTTATTTTGTAACTTAATATAAAATTAGCTTAAAGAGCTGTGGTTTTTAAAAAGGACTTGAAGGATTTTTTAAAGTTTAAGACTGATAAAAAAGAGTTGCACCAGCAAAATCTAAATAGTAGCTTCCAATTTAATTCTAAAATTGCTGGGCCTGACAAAGCATTCTTTTCTTTTAATTAATTTTTATTGGAGTATAGTTGCTTTACAATGTTGTGTTAGTTTCTGCTGTACAGCAAAGTGAATCAGCCGTATGCATACATACATCCCCTCTTTTTTAGATTTCCTTCCACAGCATTGAATTCCCTGTGCTATATGGTAGGTTCTCATTGGTTATCTATTTTATATATAGTAGTGTGTATGTGTCAATCCCAGTCTCCCAATTCATCCCACCCTCCCCTTCCCCGCTTGGTGACCATAAGTTTGTTTTCTGCATCTATTTCTGCGTTGCAAGGAAGTTCATCTGTACCATTCAGTTAAAGCATTCTGTTCTTCCACTTTCCAATGGGTGGGTAAAGGGGATCTGATTGCTACTGCAGTTTTCTCTCTCTCTCTCTTTTTTTTTTTTTTTTTTTTTTTTTTTTTTTGCGGTACGTGGGCCTCTCACTGTTGTGGCCTCTCCCGTGGCGGAGCACAGGCTCCGGACGCGCAGGCTCAGCGGCCATGGCTCACGGGCCCAGCCGCTCCGCGGCATGTGGGATCTTCCCGGACCAGGGCACGAACCCGTGTCCCCTGCATCGGCAGGCGGACTCTCAACCGCTGCGCCACCAGGGAAGCCCAGTTTTCTCTTTTAAAGTGCATGCAGGTAGTAGCTGTGTGCATTTTGGACTAAGATCAAGTAAACTTAGGTTTAGAAGAAGCCTAGAAACAGAATGCCACATTTAGACCTGGGCTCTGATTCCTTCCGAAACCAGAACGGTGCCGCTTGCTTTGAACAGTTCCCCAAGTGGGTTAGGAAGCAAAGCATGTTACAGTAAGTAGTAGCCAAAACTATGAGAGCGGAAAAAGTATGTCCCTACACAGTTATATGACTAAAGAAGGACTAATATTTTATAGAGCTTAGTATGCAAGCATTTTCACATGCATTTAATCTTCAAAACCACCTCTGGGATAAATATGACTTTTAGCCCCAATTTATAGGTGAGAAGTTAGCTCATAGAAGTTAAATGATTTATCTAGTAAATTGCAAACTCACCCAAACTCATGTGTCCTAATTCTTACGTCAAGAGTTGGCAACAAAGCATTGAAAGTGACTCCCCCTGTCAGGAAGATACACACCCCTTCGTTTTTGTTGACTGCTGGGGGAAACATTGAGCCCTTCTAAGCCATTGTGACTTCATCCTTCCAGACATGAAGGGTTCCAAATGGGACTGGATTCCGATGCACAGAAAGAGTCAAAAGGAACGAAATTAGGGACAAGCCAATAGCGGATAAAAGCACTGGTTTTGGAGTCAGAAGACAGCTGACCTTGACCTCCACCTGTCACTAGCAATGTGACCTTCAGGAAGTCGTTTAACCCCTCTGGGCCTCAATTTCCTCATTTGTGAAATAAGGGTAACAGGACCTAGGACATAGCGTAGCTGTGATCATTAAAGGCGGTACTGTACGGTAAGAGCATAGTTAATGTCTGGATAATATAATATGTGCTCAATAAATGGAAAGTCCGCTGCCATCATTTATTCAAAACATATTGTATTGAGTATGTTTCAGACGATGGGAATAAGGAAGGAGAGAATGTGGCTCCTGCCTTCGTAAGTGATAGATTTTAGTACCGTTGCCCCCACCATTTTTATTACAAGCTCATTATGTAAAAATTTCTGAGAAACATCCCTAATACATATATGCATATATGAATTTATAAATTATATGCACATACTACTGTATCAAGAGTCATGCACTTTATAAAGCATCCATGATAGATATCTGCAAAAGAGTGAGCAATTACGATCCCGCTGGATTATATCGCACACCCCTTGGAATGTACACAGTCTACCCTGGAGACATTGTTCAGCCCTAGAGTCAAACTTTTCTGTAAAGGGCCAGATAGTCAGTATTTAAGGTTTTGCAAACTCTGTTGAATGGTTGGTTTTGTTTTGTTTTGTTTTGTTTTTGCTTTAAAAAGAAATGTAAACAACGCTTTAAAAATGTAAAACAAGTTTTAGGTCCAGAGCCATACAAGAACAGGGTTGGACTGTAGTTTACCCATTTTGTTTTCGAACATAGACTATTCTAGAATAGATGATTCCACGCAATGAACGACTCGATAAACAAATACTGTAGTAGGTGCTATGACTGAAGTGAGGTGTGGAATGCAGTAGGGGGAAGGAGAAGAGGCCCGCTTTAGCTGAGATGGTCAGAGAGGGCGGCACTTCAGCTGAGACCTGTCAGCTAGGAAGGACAGAAGAAGACCTTTTTGGCGAAGGGAGGAACCTGTAGGTCCAAGGCCTGAGGTGGGAAGAGCTTGTGTTCCAGGACGGAGAGGCAGTCGGAGCGGGCCTGGGGGTCAGGCAGGAGGCAGCCTGGAGACGTCTGAGGGTGATCTCCACACAGCGAAGCGTGGAAGGCAGAGTGGACTTAGAGAAGAGAGAATCAGCAGTGACATGTCTCTGGTATGTAGACAAAGTGAAATAATAACCAGAGGGCTGTGGATCAAGGATTGGCTCCTAGGACAAAACTAAAAGTTAAGGAGTAGACTGCTTTGATTATGTCCTTGAGCTGTTTAAGGCAATCATTCAACTGGTGAGTTCTTTATTGCTCTTCGAACCTGAAATAAAGCCATCTCTCAGGTTATGGTGTTCTGACTCTGATTAACGAAAATAACCAAGTTTAGAACAAAACCCTTAGAGTCCCACATACTCATTTTGTTTTTTTGTTTTTTTCAGTTTATTCTTTTCAAATTAAAATTGTGTTAAAATGCTTTCCTTGGAAGACCACCTAAGAAGTAGACAACCCTGTTGCCCCAGAGAGGGAAAGTGGCGTCTGTAGCATGCAGGGCAGGGGCGGGATATACCAGGTAACTCACTGGACCCCCCCCACCAACATTTTGAACCATGGGACTCTAGTGCCTATTCAGAAAGCAAATAAATAGAATTAAATTCAAATTTAAAAATTTAAGCTGCATTGTGTACAGTCCCAGAAAAACGCAACAGTCCTCTAAAAATTCATTTGACTGGGAGAAACAGGCAACTTTGCCATTGCAGTATTTTCAAGACATGACTGAGGTGACAACTCTGCAAAGTGTATACATGTAACAACAACATGATACCTGGAAACGTACAAATTAAAGAAAAACATTTAGTCTGAGAGAGAAGGGAAGCACAGTACAGGTTGTGTTTTTAAAGCCAGGTTGTACTTTGGAAAACAATTTGGCAGTTCTTCAGAAAGTTAAATTTACCATACGAGCCAGCAATTCTACACCTAGGTATCAACCCAAGAGAAATGAAAACGTACATCCACATGAAAATGTGTACACGAATGTTTATATAGCATTATTCATAAGCGCCAAAGAGTGGAAACAACCGAATAGTCCCTCAATTAGATGTCCACCCATAGGTGAATGAAACGTGAAATATTCACGCCATGGAATATTCTTAGTCAATAGAATGAAGTACTGAGAAACGCTACAACGTGGATAAACCTTGAAAATATTTTGTTGAGTGAAAAAAGCTAGTGACGACAGACGACGTATTGTGTGGTGCCATTTATATGAAATGTCCAGAATAGGCAAATTCATAGAAACAGATGGTAGATGAGTGATGGCCAAGGGCTGATGGAGGGAAGGAAGGATGGGGAATGAATGCAGTGAGTATTGAATTTCTTTTTTTTTCTTTTTTTCTTTTTTTAAAGAAGATGTTGGGGGTAGGAGTTTATTAATTTACTTATTTATTTTTGCTGTGTTGGGTCTTCGTTTCGGGGCGAGGGCTTTCTCTAGTTGTGGCGAGCAGGGGCCACCCTTCATCGCGGTGAGTGGGCCTCTCACTATCGCGGCCTCCCTTGTTGCGGAGCACAGGCTCCAGACGTGCAGGCTCAGTAGTTGTGGCTCATGGGCCTAGTTGCTCTGCGGCATGTGGGATCTTCCCAGACCAGGGCTCGAACCCGTGTCCCCTGCATTAGCAGGCAGGTTCTCAACCACTGCGCCACCAGGGAAGCCCCTGAATTTCTTTTAGAGCTAAAAAGGTTCTACAATTAAATTATGGTAATGGTTAAATAGCCCTGTGAATATACTGAAAAAGATAGAATTTCACACCTTAAGTGGGTAAATTGTATGTTATGTGAATCTCTATCTAAATAAAGCTGTTTTTCCAAGTCAACTTATAAAGGGCTACTCAACCACCACATTAAAGCTAAAGGGGCAGGCTAACTGCCAATTAGAACTAACGATGCCAACATATGAACATGTGGATTTATAAAAATGGAAACCAACAAGGCATTTTTTTGTTGCGAAAGTTTAGTTTGGATTTCTTACTTGTGCCAAAAGTAGGACCTCTGTAGAGTGAGTGATTCTGGAACACAGCAAGTTGACTGCAGCCACCTCTCTCCCCTAACTGCCCTTGGTTGCACAAGGCAGCCGGCTAAAGAGGTGAAAACATTACAAAACTATAAATAGGCCTGAAATCAATGAGAGTGGCCTTCAGAAAGCACTTTGATACACAGATACTCAACCTGTGTGCCAGGACTGTGATTCCCTTCCACCCATGAGAGAAAGACGCAGATCGTGAAACTGCAGAAAACCTGCAAATTGATGAGGACCTGCTTGGGGAGAGCAGAGTTGGCAGTTACCATAGGAACCAGCAGTTTTTAGCTGATAGCTGTCAATTGCCCTCCATTCCTGACAGATCTACTGACAAGCGTGAGCAATAGATTCCTTTGTGTTGTAAAAGAGAACTGCTATTTTACTTTAGTCTTGTTTTTGCCAGTTTTGTAAACTCCAGAACTGATATTAGAGAAGTTCAAATGGTAACTGATAACAGCATACACTGATCATCATGACCCTTATTCTTGCCATAAAAAAATAACTCCAAATGAGTGGTCGCATATGGTCGAATTCAAATTCCCTCTGAGAAAATTCAGCGGCTACCAGGGCGCCATCTCTTCTCTCTACTCTTCTCTCTAACGATAAATTTTTAAAAACTGGACTCAGTCATAATTTTTTAAGAGCAGATGTTTTCAGTCATAATTTGTTCAAAGTATTTTGCAAGCTCTTCAGAGGCAGAACTGCAAGCGAAAACAAATGCATGCATTCAGTTCATATGAAGAGGCAGAGAAGTGTGAAATGGGGAGGAACTTGTTACAAATGTTGGGTAGAAGTCACATGTTTACTAACATCACAAGCCTTTAAAAGGCCAGTGATGGTTTGCAGTAGGTCTCATAAAACGTGTAATTTATATCTTGAGTCTGGGCCTCTTTCTGGCACTCCAGACCCCCATCTCCAATGCATGTGTGACACCTGCATATGAGGTCTGATCAACAACTCACCTGCACGTGTCCGAAGCACAGCTCCTCACCTTTGCCCCCGGCTCAGCTCCTCCTGAAGTCTCCCCGCCCCAGTTAAGGAAAACTCAGTTCTTCCAGTTAGTTGCTTAGGACCAAAGCCTTGGTGGCCATCTTCTCTCACACCCCACATCCAGTCTGTAGCAAATCCTTTCAGCTCTACTTTCAAAATACATACGGAATTGGACCACAAAATTTTCGCCATTTCTACTGACACCTTCCTAATCCCAGCCACCAGCAAGTCTTCCCCGATGTCTGCAGTAGTCTCCAACAGGCTTGCTGGTTGCTGGTAGGGCCACCACTGGCCCAGACAGTGCCTTTGTGCAAATTAGAGAAAGACACCCCTCTCCATACACTGATTTCCTTCTGCCAGAATGATGTAGAAATAAATGTATAAAGCCACAGTGAGTGCTGTGTCACTGCCCACCCTTAGACGCAGAACACTATGCAGTGCACAACCTGCGTAACTGTACGAGATTCCTTGCTTCTTAGACAATGATATTCTTACTTATTTAATCTTGTTTATTGTCCGTTCCCCCTACAAATTCAGTCTTCATGATGGCAGGGAGTTTTGTGTCTTGTTCCCCATGGTATTCCAGCACCTAAACAATGCCTGACACCTGAGAACTAACCAATGACCGTTTAGCAAAAATATCCAGAGAACAAAAGGATCACAGCCCCAAAGTCCTGGGAATGAGCTGCCAGCAGGACGACGAAAATGTCCTCCTGAAATCATTTGATCGAATGCACATTGCCAAGCACTACTTGTGAGAGAAGACTATTGGAAAATTGGATTTCTTTGAGTTGTTAGTTCCTCGTAACAAACATTGCCATGAATAAATTCTTTATGCTTTTAGTAATTTGTAGGCCCCAATTGTAGGAAGCACAGTATAATGGAAACAGATCTGGGCTGGGAGCTGGACAAATGGGCCTCATTATTTTGGGGGAAGTGTTGAATAAATGCTTTTTTAAATTGAAATATAGTTGATTTACAGTGTGTGTTAGTTTCAGGTGTACAGCAAAGTGATTCAGTTACACAACATATATATTTTTTCAGATTCTTTTCCATGATAGGTTCTTACAAGATATTGAATATAGTTCCCTGGGCTATATAATAAATCCTGTTGTGTATATATTTTATATACAGAAGTATGTGACTGTTAATCCCAAACTCCTAATTTATCCCTCCCCCTTGCCCCTGCTTTCCTCTTTGGTAACCATATGTTTGTTTTCTATGTCTGTGAGTCTCTTTCTGTTTTATAAATAGATTCACTTGTATGATTTTTTAGATTCCATATAAGTGATATCATATAATATTTGTCTTTCTCTGTCTGACTTACTTCACCTAGTGTGATAATCTCTAAGTCCATCCATGTTGCTGCAAATGGCATTATTTCATTCTTTTTTATGGCTTAGTATTCTATTGTGTATCTGTACCACATCTTCTTTATCCATTCATCAGCTGATGGGCACTTGGGTTGATTCCGTGTCTTGGCTGTTGTGAATAGTGCTGCAGTGAACATTGGGGAGCATGTATATTTTCAAATTAGAGTTTTACCTTTTCTGGATAAATACCCAGGAGTGGAATTGCCGGATCATATGGTAGTTCTGTTTTTAGTTTTTTAAGGAACCTGCATGCTGTTTTCCATAGTGGCTGCACCAATTTACATTCCCACCAACAGTGTAGGAGGGTTCCCTTTTCTCCACACCCTCTCCAGCATTTATTCTTTGAAGACATTTTTTTTTTTTTGGCTGGGTTGGGTCTTCGTTGCTGCGCGTGGGCTTTCTCTAGTTGCGGCGAGCGAGGGCTACTCTTTGTTGCTGTGCGCAGGCTTCTCATTGTAGTGGCTTCTCTTGTTGCAGAGCATGGGCTCTAGGCACGCAGGCTTCAGCAGTTGCGGCATGCGGGCTCAGTAGTTGTGGCTCACGGGCTCTAGAGCGCAGGCTCAGTAGTTGTGGCACATGGGCTTAGTTGCTCCGCGGCACATGTGATCTTCCTGGACCAGGGATTGAACCCGTGTCCCCTGCATTGGCAGGCAGATTCTCAACCATTGCGCCATCTGGAAAGCCCTGTAGACTTTTTAATAATGATGGCCATTCTAACCTGCGTGAGGTGGTACCGCATTGTACTTTTGATTTGCACTTCTCTAATAATTAGCGATGTTGAGCATCTTTCCATGTGCCTATTGGCCATCTGTATGTCTTCTTTGAAAAAGTGTCTATTTAGGTCTTCTGCCCATTTTTTGACTGGGTTGTTTGTTTTTTTGATATTGAGTTGTATGAGCTCTTTGTATATTCTTGAAATTAATCCCTTGTTGGTTCCATTGTTTGCAAACATTTTCTCCCATTCTGTAGGTTGTCTTTTCATTTTGTGAATGGTTTCCTTTGCTGTACAAAAGCACGTAAGTTTGATTAGGTCCCATTTGTTTATTTTTGCTTTTATTTTTATTGTCTTGTGAGACAGACCTAAGAAAACATTGGTACCATTTATGTCAGAGAATTTTTGCCTCTGTTCTCTTCTAGGAAATTTGTGGTGTCATGCCTTATATTTAAGTTTTTAAGTCATTTTTAGTTTATTTTTGTGCATGGTGTGAGGGTGTGTTCTAACTTCATTGATTTACATGTGGATGTCCAATTTTACCAACACCACTTGCTGCAGAAGAGACTGTCTTTTCTCCATTGTGTATTCTTGCCTCCTTTGTCAAAGATTAATTGACTGCAGGTGTGTGTGTTTATTTCTGGTCTCTCTATTGTGTTCCATTGATCCATATGTTTGCTTCTGTGCCAATACCATGCTGTTTCAATTACTGTAGCTTTGTGGTATTGTCTGAAGTCTGGGAGAGTTATGCCTCCAGCTTTGTTCTTTTCCCTAAGGATTGCTTTGGCAATTCTGGGTCTTTGATGGTTCCATATAAATTTTAGGATGATTTGTTCTAGTTCTGTGAAAAATGTCGTGGGTAATTTGATAGGGATCACATTAAATCTGTAGATTGCTTTGGGTAGTATGGCCATTTTAACAATATTACTTCCAGTCCAAGAGTATGGGATATCTTTCCATTTCTTTGAATCATCTTCAGTTTCCTTTATCAATGTTTTATAGTTCTCAGTATATAGGCCTTTTACCTCCTTGGTTCAGTTTATTCCTAGGTACTTTTTATGTGATTTTAAATAAGTTTTTTGTTTTTTTTTTTACTTTCGCTTTCTAACATTTCATTGTTAGTGTAAAGATATGCAACAGATTTCTTTATATTAATCTTGTATCCTACTACCTTGCTGAATTAATCTATTAATTTTAATAGTTTTTGTTTGAAGTCTTTAGAGTTTTCTATACAGAGCATCATGTCATCTGCATATAATGACAGTTTTACCTCTTCCCTTCCGATTTAGATACCTTTTACTTCTTTTTCTTGTCTGATTGGTGTGGCTAGGACTTCCAGTACTATGTTGAATAGAAGTGTTGAGAGTGGGCATCCTTGTCTTGTTCCAGAATTTCACCAGAAGGCTTTCAGCTTTTCACCATTGAGTATTTTGTTGGCTGTGGGTTTGTCATAAATGGCTTTTATTGTGTTGAGATATGTTCCCTCTATTCCCACTTTGGTGAGAGTTTTTATAATGAATGGATGTTGCATTTTATGAAATGCTTTTTTTGCATCTATTGAGATGACCATGTGGTCGTTGTCTTTTGTTGATGTGGTGTATCACATTGATTGATTTGCATATGTTGAACTGTCCTTACAACCCTGGAATGAATTCAGCTTGATCATGGTATATGATCCTTTTTATGTATCATTGGATTCAATTTGCTAAAATTTTGTTGAGGATTTTTACATCTATGTTCATCAAAGATATTGGCCTGCAATTTTCTTTTTTTGTAGTGTCTTTATCTGGTTTTGGTATCAGGGTGTTGGTGGCTTCATAGAATGATCTTGGGAGTCTTCCCTCCTCTTCAATCTTTTGGATTAGTTTGAGAAGGATAGGAATAAGCTTTTCTTTGTATGTTTGGTATAATTCCCCAGTGAAGTCATCTGGTCCTGGACTTTTGTTTGCAGAGAGGTTTTTATTATTATTATTATTATTATTATAGATTCTATTTCACTTCTCTTGGTCAGTCTGTTCAAATTATCTGTTTCTTCTTGATTCAGTTTTGGTGGGCTGTTTGATTGTAGAAACTTGTTCATTCCTTCTGGATTGTACAGTTTTTTTTTTAAACTGTATTCGCAGATAATGTGCTCAAGAATGACATACTTTTTGTTTGTTTGTTTTTTGTTTTTTGTTTTTTTGGCTGCGTTGGGTTCTCGTTGCTGTGCGTGGGCTTTCTTTTTAGTTGCGATGAGCGGGGGCTACTCTTCATTGCCATGCACGAGCCTCTCATTGCGGTGGCCTCTCTCATCTTGGAGCACCGGCTCTAGGTGTGCGGGCTCTAGAGCGCAGACTCAGCAGTTGTGGCACACGGGCCCAGCTGCTTCGCAGCGTGTGGGATCCTCCCGAACCAGGGCTCGAACCCGTGTCCCCTGCATTGGCAGGCGGATTCCCAACCAGTGCGCCACCAGGGAAGCCCCCTAGATTGTACAATTTTTGACATATAACTGTTCAAAGTATTTTCTGATGATTTTGTGTATTTCTGCAGTATTGGTTGATATTTCTCCTCTTTTATTTCTTATTTTGTTTATTTGGGTCCTCTCTCTTTTCTTCTTCGTGACCCTGGCTAGAGGTTTATTGATTTCACTTATCCTTTCAAAGCTCTTGGTTTTATTGATCTTTTCTATTTTTTTTAATCTCTATTTTATTTATTTCCTCTCTGATGTTTATTATTTCCTTCCTTCTGCTGACTTTGGGTTTTATTTGTTCTTCTTTTTCCAGTTCTTTTAAGTGGTAGGTTAGGTTGTTTGTTTGAAATTTTTCTTATTTCTTGAGAAAGGCCTGCATCACTATGAACTTCCCTCTTAGAACCACTTTTGCTGCATCCTGTAGATTTTGTATGGTTGTGTTTTCATTGTCATTTTCTCACGGTATTTTCTGATGTCCTCTTGATTTTATCATTGACCATTGGTTTTTTTAGTAGTATGTTGTTTAGTTTCCATGTAATTGTTTTTTCTCATTTTTCTTTCTGTGGTTGATTTCTGGTTTCATACTGTTATGATCAGAAAAGATGCTTGAAATAGTTTCTATCCTTTTAAATTTGTTGAGACTTGCTTTGTGTGGTCTATCGTATTCTGGGATTTTTTGTTTTATTTTGTTTCTTTGAATGTAATGTCCTGAAGATATCAGTTAAGTCTAATTGTTCTATTGTGTCATTTAGGGTCTTGTTGCCTTACTGATTTTCTGTCTGGAAGGTCTGTCCATTGATGTAAGTGGGGTGTTAAAGTCTCCTACTATTATTGTATTCTTGCCAGTTTCTCCTTTTATATCTGTTAGTATTTGTTTTTCATATCTAGGTGCTCCTATATTGGGTGCATATATGTTAACAAGTGTAATGTCCTCTTCGTGTATTTATCCCTTTATCATTATGTAGTGTCTTTCTTGTCTTTCCTTATGGACTTTGTTTTAAAGTCTATTTTGTCTGATATGAGTATTGCTACCCCTGCTATCTTGTCATTTTTCTTTACATGAAATATCTCTTTCCATCCCCTCACTTTCAATCTATGTCTGTCTTTCACCCTAAGATGAGTCTCTTATAGGCAGCATATAGAAGTTTCTTGGTTTTTATCCAATCTGCCACTCTGTGTCTTTTGATCAGAGCATTTAGTTCATTGACATTTGAAGTAATTATTTATAAGCATGTATTTATTGCCATTTTAAACCTTATTTTCCAGCTGATTTTGTGTTCCTTCTTCTTTTTGTTTTTCCTTTTGTGATTTGATAGTTTTCTTTTGTATTATGCTTGAGTCTTTCTTTTTGGGTTTTATGACTCTATTGCATGTTTTTGATTTGTGGTTACCCTGTTTCTCAAGTATGTTAACCCATAACTATATCTACTTGCTTTAGACTGATAGTCATATAAAAGTTCAAACACATTCTAAAAGATATGCTTTTTTTTTACTTCCCTTCCCCACGTTTTGTGATTTTGATGTCCTGTTTAACATCTTCATGTTTATCCTTTGCTGTTAATTATAGTTAAAATTTCTTTTATAAAGTTTTTAAAATCTATGTACTGGCTTAAGTGATTTTCAATCCTTTTATGTATTTACGCTTCCTATTGTGTTTTTCCCTTTCCGATAGATTCTTGCTTCTTTTCTATTCAGAGAAGACCGTTCAGTATTTCTTTTAGGACAGGTTAAGTATTGCTATATTCTTTTAGTTTTTGCTTATCTGAGAAATTCTTAGTCTCTCCTTCTATTCTAAATGATAATCTTGATGGGTAGAGCATCCTAGGTTGCACATTTTCCCCTTTCAGGATTTTGAATATATGTTGTCACTCCCTTCTGGCCTGCACATGTTCAGTAGAGAAATCATGTGATAGCCTTATGGGGTCCCCTTGTAAGTGACTTTTTGTTTTTCTCTTTCTGCCTTTCGAATCCTCTCTTTAACTTTTGCCATTTTAAGTATAATATGTCTTCTTTTGGGTCTGTTTGGATTCATCTTGTTTGGGACTCTTTGTGCTTCCTGTTCCTGGATATCTGTTTCCTTCCTTAGGCTTGGGAAGTTTTCAGCCGTAATTTCTTCAGACACATTTTTGATCCCCTTTTCTCTTTCTTTTCCTTCTAGAATCCCTATTTTGTATAGGTTGGCACACTTTATATTATCCCATAGATCTTGTATGTTGCTTTCATGTTTTTTCATTTGTCTTTCTGTCTGATTGGGTGATTTCCATTATTCTATCTTCCAGGTCAGTAATTTGTTCTTCTGAATGATTTAGTCTGCTTTCAGTGCTTTTAGCTTGGTTTTTACCTCAGCAATTGTGTTGTCTAATTTTGATTGGGTCTTCTTTATACCTTCTAGTTCCTTGTTTCAGTGATCTGCATTTCTATCAATAATCTTTCTTAATTTCTTCAGCATTTTTCGTACCTTCTTTTTAAACTCAGAGTCTGGTAGACTGGTGAGGTCTGTTTCATCGTTTGTTCTTTCAGGGGATTTCTCTTCTTATAACTGGGAGTAGTTCCTCTGCTTTTTCCTTTTGCTTAAATTTCTCTGTCCCTATGAATTTTGGAGAAACAGTTATCTATCGTGGTCTCACAGGGCTGTTTTTATGTGGGAGTGTCCCTGTGTAAACTGTGTGAGTACAGCGTTTTTGGTGTGACGGCTGTATTGGGCCTGCATGCCAGCCACATCTTTTCTCAGAGTGTTCTGGTTATTATCCCCTTGATAGGGGGTGTGATTGGTGTTGTGGTGACCAGAGCCTGCACTGGATGTTGGGTGGGTCTTCCTCTTTGCTCTGTGGCTGTCACAGCCCTGTTAAGGGTGGGATCTGCTCCCCAGTTGTTGGAGTAGAAGCCCTGAGGGTCAGGTTTGATAAGGCTCTGTTGCCCTTAAGTGTGTGCTCTGTCCCCAAGGAGGTGAGTTCTGAAGCAAGTGAGGCTAGTGTGGTCACAGCAGACCTATGCGCAGCCTATGTATGTGTCCACGGCTCTGCCCAGAAGCAGCCCAAGGTGATGCCCCTTTCTCCATCGTGTTCGTCTAAGGCCTAGAGCTAGGCTGGCGCTGGAGGCCGGGGCATTGTAGCTGCAGGAATAAAGGTGGTTGTGCTGCTGCATGAGACCTGGGCTGCCTCTGTGGGAGGGCTGTCCGAGGACCTGTCCACCCCAGATCCCGCTCCAAGCTGCAGCGTGATGTGGGCAGGACTGGAGTGCTCCCACTGGGAAAAGAACAGCTGTGAACCCCTCCCCAGGGCCAGTCTGCCAGGGATGTGCGATGCTGTGACACCACCTGACACCCGGCGTGCACACCCACAAAGTCAGGGCCCCATTACTAGTCAGAGTTCTCCAAAGAAACAGAACCGAGAGGATGTGTGTATGGAGAGAGATTTATTTTAAGAAACTGATTGTCGGAGTTTACAAGTAGGAAATTTTCAGAGTAGGTCAGAAGGCAGAGCCTCGAGGAAGTGTTGGTATTGCAGCTCCAGTCTAAAGGCCGTATCCCTCTTCCTCAGGAGACCTTAGTCTTTTCTCTTAAGGCCCTCACCTGATTAGACAAAGCCCACCCATGTTATGGAAGATAATCTGCTGTATTCAAAGTCTACTGATTTAGATGTTAATTCATTAAAAAAAAAATACCTTCACAGTGACATCCAGACTGCCATCTGACCAAATATCTGGGTACTGTGACCTAGTCAAGTTGGCACATAAAATTTACCTCATAGCCTCCAAGTCTGGCATGAGGAAAAGCATGGAGGCCTAGAAGAACATGCTGAGTTGGATGGACATCCCATGTGCCATATGGAGAAGAGAAGGGAAAGAGGAGGGAACACAGATGGGGCCTTTGCCACCTCTTCTGTCACCTTGAGAAGGGTCATCATACCAAACTACGACCCTTAATAAAACATTACTGAAAGTTTGGAAATTAAGGAAGAAAACAAGTGTAATAAACAGATTTATTTAGCACTGCTAAGAGAAAGGATTGATCTTAGAACCCAGAGGCCCAACCCAACCCTTAAATCCCTACTGAGTTCTCAGGCTAGTTCACCCTCCACCAAAGAAATACTCCCAAGTCCCCACATAGCAGTCGAGGTCCAACTCTGTGAGCACCCCCAAATATAAAATTTTTCTCTAGCAATTCAAATGCCTATGTTGGGATTATCTCCCCAGAACAATTGACAGTAGAAAGCGTCAACCCCTCCAAATAAAACCCCGCCTTTTAGTCTCACAAGTGTGGAATAAGATGGATCAAATAAGACTCAAAAAGTGTCCACAGGATACTTCTTAATATCCGAGTGATTGGTTTTTAAGTACCACCAATGTAGGACACCAGCATCCCATCCAAGCTGCACTGTACTTTTTGAGTCCTGCCTCCAAAGTGGCTTAAACAGATTAAAGCAGTATATTTCTCCAGCTGTGATCAAGCTGCAGGTGTCACTTCTCATGTACAAACACTTAGGAAAAGAATCCATCGGATACCCAGACTGGTGGAGGGAAGGGTGTCTTGAACTCTGCAGGGGCCCTGCCCTGATCATGTAACGGAGGATGTACAATAGAACGTAGTGCTTACAAGTGTGGGCTTCAGAGTTATTCCACTTGGACTGAAATCCCACTTTCGTGACCTTGGGCACATTATTGAGCCTCTCTGTGTCTCTATGTCATCAACAGTAAGGGACTGTAAAAGAGTTATGGGTATTAAATCAATTAAAGCAAAAAGCTTAGGAGAGTATCTGGCACACAGGATTTGGCTCAGTAAATTTTAGTTATTAAGTATTACATTATTAAATAGGCCATTTAACAGCTCACCCTGCAGCATTTTCTCTTGGGGTATCTCATCCACAAGAATAATATTGAAGTCCTTATTACTTCTCTTGTTACTTCTGCATAACTAAAGGTCGCTGTCGTAATGGTCTCTCCAAACAAAGGGGATTTCCCAAAGATAAATTCCAATCTCTATTCCTAGAAAATGGAAACAGGCAAACAAACAAAAAATACTATCACAACAAAAACTGCTGGTAACCCTCCCAATTAACACTTCCCAAATTCAAGCAAAGTTTTAAAGACCAGTCCTCACTGAACACCCCACTAAGGAAAATGGACGTCAGTCTGATGGCGATGAGGAGCCAGTGTGGAGTTTCCAGTGAAATGTGACTTGATCCAGCTCATGTTTGTGAGGATCACTCCGGCAGAATGTGGAGGACAGAGGGGAAGGCTGTTGAGAAAGAGGTCCAAACACAAGGCCGTTGCAACGACTAGACAGGAAATAAGAACAAACCCAAGGCAATGGCTGTTGCAGTCGTGCCAAAAGACCTCCAACGGCCATCACACCTCCACAATAGTACATTCAATAATTACCTGCTTTTTAGTTTACCCTCATGACGTTTGAGTTGTATCAAGTCAGGAAGGGATGTTCGTTGCATGGGCTTAAACTCCTGGCTTCCAGAACTCAAATAGAAAAGGGTGAGCAAACATCGTCTGTTCATTTATCTTGTGTTTCATGCTCCTGAATTGCCCTGACTTTCCACAGTGATGATTGCCCTAGAACACAATTTACCACTTAAAATGGAAAACTGTTACGTCATGGCACCTTCCTTTGTCTAAAAACACCCAGGACCTGGGCCTGAGGTTCTGCCCAGGAGGTTTTTGGAGGCCACAAACCTCCATCAAGAAGAACTGTCCTGGGCTTCCCTGGTGGCGCAGTGGTTGAGGGTCCGCCTGCCGATGCAGGGGACGCAGGTTCGTGCCCCGGTCCGGAAGGATCCCACATGCCGCGGAGCGGCTGGGCCCGTGAGCCGTGGCCGCTGGGCCTGCGCGTCCGGAGCCTGTGCTCCGCCACGGGAGAGGCCACAGCAGTGAGAGGCCCGCATACTGCAGAAAAAAAAAAAAAAAAAAAAGAAGAACTGTCCTTGCTGGGTCTGCGGACACCCATCGTTTTCTCCTGGGGGCACCAGCCATCTGCCTACAGCTGTCGTCTTATATTGCAAAGCAGAATCCAACTGCCAAGTCTTTCTTTTATCCTTCTTTTCTTAAAAGCAAGTACAAAATCAAAGAATTGTCTTTTTCGGTAATCTGCTGCGTTAGCGTCATTTCTTTGGGAGGCTGTTTAAATGATTTTTAATGAATAACTTCATTAGCTATAATCTTATTCCTATAGAACAAATTATGGAAGAAAGCAGTGGCTTCTCACCCAAGGTCACGGGCCAATCAGCCTCCAACCCGACCTTCTACGAACCAACAGCCCAGCAGTGAGAAATAAGTACAATAAGTAAAAATTTTAACCATAAATGCCTGAAAAACACTATACTTTTATGCTCAGACACTTTTAGCAAATACTATTCTCATTGATATTTCATAAACCGTGAAACTCCATATACAATATTTCTCTAGTTTCATGAAATTTTTTAGCTCAATTATTTATAAAGCAGTGTTTTCTACAGCAAGCCTGCCCCTCTATCCCTGTTTTTCCCAAGACTATACCTCCAAGCTCTTCTTTTTATTTCTTATGATAAAAGAAAGTAGTAATTCTTGTGACTAATGTTCCAAGATATAAACTCTCAAATAAACAAACACAAACGATGCAACACTGCATGATAGAAAACATTTTTCAGGAACAAAATGTTAATCTTATCTGGCACATCCTCGTGTATTTGGGGCCACCAATTTTGCTTTATTCATCCATTAGCTTTTCTCTGTGAGTCTCTTTTTTTTTTTTTAAATAGATACATGGTAGTTTAAATAAATAAACCAGGTCTCCACAACCACAATTTCAAGGATTGTCTGTCTCTTTAGAAAAAGTACACTAAGATTGATCTAGTTCTTTCTATGCTTAGCTTTCTTTCTTTTACAGTTCCCAGCTGTCACCATCCTCCAGCACAACCAAGAATCAAGTAAAGCAGAAGTAAGTACGTGTGCCAAGGACATTTACCAGGGAAGGGTCTGTTCTCAGAAGGACAAAGTAGACCACAGATCCAGCATCCCCAAGGCCAACTAGAGAGGAGCACACAAGCACGCTCACTCAACGTGTTCTCACCAAACACGAAACAATAGGAAGCAAGGCCAAACGTCTCCCCTCCCCTGAGAAAGAGACCGTGTGTCATTTTTAAGAAAAACTGAAGCTTGTGGCTTTTTGTCCTTTGAGCTTTTCCCTAAGACTGGCCATTCCATCCTACTTGCCTTGATTTTTTTCATCATGGAGCAAGATTAATTCAGATTTGCGGCCCCAGCCAAACCTTCTGGGACAAAGGACAGTGAAAGGGCAGTTCCCAGACTGCTGTCTCTCTGTGGCAGGGTATCTTCGGGACATTGACCACCCCCCCACACTTTTTTTTTTTTTTAAGTAGAAAAGGAGAGCTTTATTGCTTTGCCAGGCAAAGGGGGGTCACAGCAGGCTCCTGCCTCAAAAAACTGTGTGTCCCAACCCAGAAGGATTTGATGAGGAGTTTTATAAAAAGGGTTCAAGGGTGGGGCTGCTGATGAGATTAGGGCGCAGTGCAGGGTCTCAAGTAGTCTCCTAATCTTTTTTTTGGCTGTGTTGGGTCTTGGTTTCTGTGCGAGGGCTCTCTCTGGTTGCGGCGAGCGGGGGCCAACTCTTCATCGCGGTGCGCGGGCCTCTCACTGTCGCGGCCTCCCTTGTTGCGGAGCACAGGCTCCAGACGCTCAGGCTCAGTAGTTGTGGCTCACGGGCCTAGTTGCTCCGCGGCATGTGGGATCTTCCCGGACCAGGGCTCGAACCCGTATTCCCTGCATTGGCCCACCAGGGAAGCCCTGGTCTCCTAATCTTGATGGGCTTCTCTGGTCCCTTTAATCTTGCCTCAGGTGGTTTCTTGGCTGCTCCTCCCTTGATTAGCAACTGTTCCGAATCCTCCCTCCCTTCAGGGAAGGTCATGGAGGCTGGAGTCCTGCCTGGCACTTCGGAGAGACTTGTTTTAGCCAGCTGTTTTCAAACCATTGATGCTGAAAGCTCAGCTTCTCTGTATACCGGTGCTGAATCAAATCTCAGAGACAGAGTTTTGGGTGAAGTTGAAAAGGCTAGCTTTATTACTTCGCCAGGCAAAGGGGGAACACAGTAGGCTAGTGCCTCAAGAACTGTGCCCCCCTCCCTGGGGCACAGGGAGAGGTCTTACAGTCAGGGCGGGGGCAGGCGGGGGCGGGGGGGGGGGGGTGTGTGTGGGGGTGGTAGCGCTTGTGGTCAGGGGTATCCGATAAGGATCAAGGTGGGAACAGTCTTGCATTCTTCTGATGGGTTGGTGATGAGGTAAGTGGGAGTCAGCATCATCAACGTTCAGGTCCAACTGGTCTGGGGTCTCTGTGTTTGTGAGCAGCATACCATCGTTAATAGTTAACTTCTCCCACCTGGAGGGGATTTCGACCTCTGCAAAATAGCTCAAAGATATTGTTGTATGTATCGTTGGCGGGGAAACGGGACCCTGCCCCAAGGCTGCTCTTGACTGTTTCTCCCTGGTCTCGCATCCCCTCCGTTCCCTGATTAGCAACTGCTTGGATCTGCCCATTGGAACTCAGGGAAGGTTATGGAGGCTGTTTCCTGTAATCAAAGAAATGGGGGACACGGAAAGGCTTTGTGCCTTTAAACAGGGACCTTTAAACGGGGACGTTTTTACCCTTCAGCTGTTGGGTGTGAAACAGATACACACACTCCACCCTCTCCCAGAACAGGTGAAGGCATTTCACCGGCACAGGTCCCGGCAGCTTCGGCTGAGTCTCCCAGCCCTTCTACGTTCCTCCTCCTCCTCCTCTTCCTCCTGGCAGGGAATTCCTAGCCGGGATTTTTCCCCGTACGCACGCCTACACATACGTATTGAGGGACCCACCGTGTCCCCGTGCTTCCTGCCCTGTGCCCGTCAAGGACATTTACCAAAGATGTGGTCTCAGACTCGGAATTGCTTGCCTTCTTGGTGGAAAACAAAAGCGAAAACGAAACAAGCACAGCATCTGCAGTAGTGACACAAAGCCGTCCAAAAGTGGATTGGGGGCTTCCCTGGTGGCGCAGCGGTTGAGAGTCCGCCTGCCGTTGCAGGGGTCGCGGGTTCGTGCCCCGGTCTGGGAGGATCCCACATGCCACAGAGCCGCTGGGCCCGTGAGCCGTGGCCGCTGGGCCTGCGCGTCCGGAGCCTGTGCTCCGCAGCGGGAGAGGCCACAACAGGGAGAGGCCCGCGTAGCGCAAAAAAAAAAAAGTGGATTGGAAGACTTTGTGAAAGGTAGAGACCCAGGCTGACCAGGATGGCACGATGCGCCTGAGTGCAGGTGGGGCCTGGAGACCATCCCCAAGGAGGCAAGCACTGGGGGGTCAGGGAACAGGAGTCTGAGGGCATCAGAGGCCACAGCATCCGCAGCCATGGGTGCATCTGTCCAGTAGTTAATGCCTGAATATATTTTCCACGCCCCTCGATCAAGAGCAGATGGATGGTAGAACATAATGCAGAATAACTCATAGCCTCTCAGGGAGGAGCTGGAATAATGTAACAGAGGGAGAGATCTCAAGCCAGTCCTATCATTCTCCCAAAGGAAAAACCCAGAAACTCCTCAAAGTGAGAGACGGATGGCACCAGAAGGATATTTTGACTGGCTTCTCCCCGTCCAGTCTGTGCTTGTGCGAGTCACTCATGCGCAAGAGGAAATTCTTGAGATGCTGGTCTGTGTTCCTCTCCCCGCTGTACCGACCTCCCCTGGTGGGCATGTTGGCTCTGAGCCTGCTCCTGCTTTCTGCTTTCCCGTACCTACCATTCCTGAAACGTTTCCATGAATACAGGTAAACTCCGAATCCCAAGACTAAAAACGAGCACCACTGCAAGAGCCTGACTGTCCTTGGGGGATTCGCGGCCAAGACACGCGGGCTGAGCCCAAGGACTCTTTGCGACCTTGCCCCAAACCTACATCTTCTCACCCCACAACGACCCACTGTGCTTCTCTGGGCTCCGTGACTCACGGCCCCTGCACACGGATAGATGGAATTTGTTCATTTGTAAGGGATATTTGGGGGCGGGGGCTGGATCTGGAAGCCCCAGACCATAAAGAACCTCTAAAGTGGTTCAGTTATCTGGAGGAGAGAGCAGTTGCCCCTCAGATATTTTATTCTACATTTGGCTGATGATCGCACCACCCTGACTTTGGCCCCTTTGCTTTGCTGGTAAATGACGCTGGATCAGCCTGGCTGGTGGCCTCCCTCGCTGGCTTGGCTGAGAGCGAAGGAATTATGCTTGATAGGTAATTAAGAAAACTGACAGGAAATAGCATCTGGCCTCTTTGAAGGTGAACTGCAGTTCGTAAGAGAATCTAAATCTAATTTCCCGAAACCCCAGATGGCAAAGCTCTGGGCAGCATTGCCTCCGTGCGAGGCTTGTGGTAAATTAATCTTTCTTTACCTCTTACCGTTCTTTACATTTTAACTTTAACGTGCAAGGGAGGGATGAAAACTTTGCATGGCCTGAATGTGAGATTCCGCACGTCCCAGGCCACTGCTGAACGTAAGAGGGGAAATGCTGGTAGGGGATCAGAGCTCCGGGCTGGAGTGGAACCCAGACTGCCCAGAGCCCAGGAACGAGTGTGGACTCGTGGTGCTGAGGAGGGAAGTGGTGGTTTTATGCATCCAGTGCTGTCGGGCAGAGGCAAGGTACCGCATTCTCCTGCGTGTGGAGAGAGACCCTTCTGCAAGGTTTGGGCTCTGTATGAGTACAGGGAGCACTGGGCTCAGATCTGCTGGACAGGCATCGACTTCAAATCTCCCCCTGGGTCCAGGCTACAGCCGGGGAAGGACACTCACTGGTCACCAGCCTCCACCTCTCCCAGGCACAACCCAGATCTCCTTTCTGTGACCACCTGCTCTCCATCCATAGCAATGACTTTTTGCCTCAAGCAGTGGCCAGGAGAGACTCATGGTTGAGGCTCTTGGGCACCAAGGACAGAGGTCCGTTGTGCCCTGCCTTCCTAGGTCCAGGTCTGCAAAGCCAGGAGAGGAGAATTACCTCTCCCGTTCTTCCCAAGACCTTTGGGTCCTATTTCCTAGCAAATAAGGAAGAACAAAAAAATTAACCCCTCATCCTTTCTTCTGTCCATTCCAGGAATTTCACGCTAAGCCCAATAAATCAACATTGTGCGCCTAACCTAGGAAAAATTGCCTGTTGTAGCCAAGAGGACAGTTGCACGTTACAAAGGGCATGCATTACGAAATCAAATTTTTCTTCCTTGTGACGGCCTTAGGGGAGAGCCAGCTGTCAGCAGGATTGTGGAGGTGGTCTTCCAAGTTGCCACGTGAGCCTCAGTCTTTGGGAGCAGCACATAGGGCCGTGGGTCTCCACTGTAACCCTCCTGACGCTGGGGGTCATCCACTGTCGTTCCCTTAAGAAGATAACGCAGTCGGGGTGCTGTGCTCAGGCCAGGCGCATTGCACAGCCAGGCTCAGGTGCCTCCAGGGACTACCCGCCCAATTCCTAAGCCCTCACAGACAAGCAAGTAGGTCTGCAGGGACCAGATGCACTTCCTCTCTATCCCCACCTCCCGCCTCATGGAAGGTCTGCACCAACTTCCCTGCCCTTCCGACAGCCATGCCCAGATGCTCCTTATAAACAGGGAGTACGTGGGGTCTCCTTACCCCAGAATGTAACGGCACATCACCTGTGGTTGCACCATCCAAGCAGCCTTTCTTTGAGTAGAGGAGCTCCTCGGGTTTTTTTCGAAGTATAGTTGATTTTTACAATTTACGTTAATTTCTGCTGTACAACAAAGTGATTCAGTTATACACCTATTTTTTTTTAACACCTTTATGGGAGTATAATTGCTTTACCATGTTGTGTTAGTTTCTGCTGTATAACAAAGTGAATCAGCTATACAGATACATATATCCCCATATCCCCTCCCTTTTGCTTCTCATACGTATATATACATTTTTTTATATTCTTTTCCATTACGGTTTGTCACAAGGTATTGAATAGATTTCCCTGCGCTCTACAGTAGGACCTTGTTGTTTATCCATCCTGGATCTACTCGTTTGCATCTGCGAATCCCAAACTCCCAGCACATCCCTCCCCCACCCCCACCCCCCATCCCCCTCCCCTTTGGCAACCACCAGTCTGTTCTCTGTGGCGGAGCCCCTAGTTTTAGAGCCTCCGTTAGAACTCAGAGCCCCAGCAATGGTGGCCGTCTTAAATGCTCATCAGCTGTTACGTTACGTGTCGGTTACTACGGCAGCAGGGAAAGACAATCAGCGGAGAGTGAGGGACTAGACAATGGGGAAGGTGTTGAGAGAGAAGAAAGGGACTTGGGGGAGCGGGCGGCTCCGGAAGAAGGCAGAGACCCTGACGCAGGGCCTGAGACACTGGCCTCACGGGACCCTTGCGAAGAAAGAGCGGGACATTTAAGCGCTTTGAATTACGCAGTGCTGTAGCTGTACTGCTTTGAGGGTGTCTGATTCTGGGAGTGGCCCTCGTTGTGATTCTTAGAGTTCACTTACCTGTCCTGGGTTGTCAGCCTTTAACTCGTTGGAGGAAAGATGCCGTGTAAATCGAAGGATTTGTGGTTTATACAGTCAAATATATCAGTACGGTGCACAACCTCTTTTTAAAAATAAATTTATTCATTTATTTATTTTTGGCTGCGTTGGGTCTTCGTCATTGGGTCTCCGTTGCTGCGTGTGGGCTTTCTCTAGTTGCGGCGAGTGGGGGCTCCTCTTCGTTGCAGTGCACGGACTTCTCATTGCGGTGGCTTCTCTTGCGGTGCGCGGGCGCTAGGCGCGCGGGCTTCGGTAGCTGTGGCTCGCAGGCTCTAGAGCCCAGGCTCAGGAGTTGTGGCACGTGGGCTTAGTTGCTCCACCGCATGTGGGATCTCCCCGGACCAGAGCTCGAACCTGCATCCCCTGCATTGGCAGATTCCCAACCAGTGCGCCACCAGGGAAGTCCCAGTACACAGTCTTTTGGACTAAATTTTAATCTAACTTATTAACAAGGGATATGTGATAGAAAACATTTTACTTTTTCCCATCTAAATACTATCTTTTTCTAATTGAATGGCTGCAAAAGTGGCAGATTGTCATATTTAGGGTATTTTCACCAACCATTACTAAGGTGTCTGCACCACCCCACTCCAGTGGATGGTGACTTTCTTCCTGCACAGTCATGAATCTTCACGGTGCTGGTGGATCCCTGGCTTCTGATCGTAGGCGATGGCCCTCAGCCTGATTTCTGTACCGGGAGGCTGGCTTCTGCAAACCCCCTCTCCGCACCGCATGCTGGGTCTGCTTGTGTGATTCTCATTTTCCCATCAGTGATTTTCCCATCAGCCGTCAGTGACTCCAGACACCACAAACATTTCCCCTTCCCTAGCATTTCTCCCCAAGTCTCTCCTTTATGAAACTCTTTCTCCGTATTGCTTTTACAACTAAGAGAGCAGTAGCTTTTGATTCAGACAAAACTGGGTTTGAATCCCAGTGGGTTCACAGGTTACATCTATGACTTCAGGCGAATCACTTGACTCCTCTGAGTCTCGGTGTTTTCATCTGTACACGGGGTCCCTGAGACGAGATAAGAAAAAGAACAAGCTCAGCCCTGGGTAACGTGTCTGGTCAACGGAAGACGCCCCATCCACTTCCGTCCTCTCGTTTCCTCTGCTGCAGCCCAGAGCATTTCCGGTTGCCCCCGTGTTCAGGGCTCCCACCTGCCTCCTCAAGTCCACTCCAAGCATGTGGAGGGAAAAGAAATAAGTCCTGTGTTTCTTCAGGACTCCGCGTGGTGTCTTACGTGTGGTGAAGGACCAGCAACTGGCCTTTGTTCTTCTTAATGATGACAAGTCACACCCTGGCCTTTCTGTCCACACTTCTCTAAAACGGGTCTTTTCCTCACCATCTGTTCCCCAGAAACACCACACAGAGTGAGAGCTGGACCAGTGAGAGGCGTGGCACAGAACAGAGTTCAACTCAGGTCTGCGAAATGAAGGCGCTTTAGCAAAGGGCCACTTTTAGGGGTGTGGGCAGCTAAGGGCACCAGCAGGGCGTCTTGAGGGATGCGTCACAGCAGGAAGCCGCCCCCTGCCACCCCCTGCCCGGGGCTGAGAGGATGGGGCGAGTGGGGAGCGGGAACCGTGATCGTGGGGGGAGTGTGGCCGCTGCCGCAGCCTGGGGGGCTAACGCAAAGCAGTGAGGGTTCCGGGGGCTACATCCCCCCGCACCTCTCTCGTCCCTGCTTTGATCTTTTGTCGGCGTCTGCCATTGGCCGAATCTGTTCAGAGGCCGAGACAGAGGAGGCCGGTGATGGTGCCAGGGATCCACCCCCAGGGTCTGAAACAAACCTAGAATGGAACAGACAGAGAGTAGCCAGTACACGGCCACCCTCCATTTGTGAGTCCCAGGGTCTCGGAAGTTATCATTTTGCCTCATGTCACAAAATAGAAGGCAGGATTTCAGAAGCTGCTCAGGTTGACATCCAGCATTGGGACAAACCAGCACCAGGTAGCTCTTGGCAGGTTGCACCTTCTGTGAAATTCCACCGAAAACCATCACCAAGCCTGAGCAAACCCCACCTGAGGGCCATCCACAAAGTATTCTTCAAGGTTGTTAAGGTCGTGAGGGACAGAATGACAGCGGAACTGCTCCAGATTAAAGGAGAGTAAGACACATGAAATCCAAATGCTGTGCCATCCTGCATACCCGGGGCAGAACTTCTGTTCCTTTTACTCGAAAGGACATTAGTCAGACTCTTGACAAAATTTGAGTAAGATCTGTAGATGAGGTACGTGTCATGGTTAATTTTCCTGGTGTTGATAATTGTTCTGATTATGTAAGAAAGAGTCCTTTTCTTGTTTGAAGGAAATATGATGCTACAGTATTTCATGGTAAAAGGCACGTCTTCCACATACTCGCAAATGGTTCAGAAAAAAAGTGTGTGGTGTGTGTGTGTGTGTGTACATGTGTGTGTGTGCTTGTAGAGAGAGGGAGGGGATGAGTGAGCAAGAAAATAGGGGAAAATGTAAAAAAAATTGGCTTTGTTAAAGGGTGTTCGGAAGTTCTGTTCTGTCAACTTTTCTGTAAGTGCAGTTACATTTTAAGAGAGAGAAGAGGGCTTCCCTGGTGACTCAGTGGTTGAGAGTCCCGCCTGCCGATGCAGGGGACACGGGGTCATGCCCCGGTCCGGGAAGATCCCACATGCCGCGGAGCGGCTGGGCCCGTGAGCCGTGGCCGCTGAGCCTGCGCATCCGGAGCCTGTGCTCCGCAACGGGAGAGGCCACAACAGCGAGAGGCCCACGTACCACAAAAAAATAAAAATAAAAAAGAGAAGAGCCAGCGAGTGACCGAGGACGAGGACATTACAAATGGGTGCTGCTCATTTACATGGTGGGGACGGAGCCCCCAGGGTTTCACCAGGGCCTCCTTGGATGCAGGTGCCCCAGGTTCTTCCTGGATTCCCAGCGACTCCTCTAGTGACAGAACTCCTGTAGGGATTTCTAGTCCATTCATTAGAATTTTTTCTGTTTTTATTGTTAATGATCTGGTCTCACTGTTTCAACATTGGAAGCTGCCTCTAATTCTTCTTGGAAGTGTAAATTACAACTTCAAAATAGGAAGAAGCCAAGTACATCAGAAAGCCACGCCGTGTCTGTGTTAGAGGGCTTGACATGGAATCACAGAACTTTCTGCCACTGATGTGAGGAAGTGAGTGATGAGCGTAATACTTATGCCAGCCTTGAAATTTGATTATTTTTCTCCTCCACAGTAGAACTGCTAATATAACATTGGCTTTCTGGGGGAATGGCAGCAATTTGCTTATTTCCCCACTGCCCCATCCCATCCCCCGAGCAGTTGTTTGAAAAGGCTATGATTACATATACGGTCTGCACATACTTCTTGGATGTCTTAGAGAAAACCGATAACTACAGTGGTTTCAGTGTGGGAAATGCACAAATACACCATTACAACTTCAAGGAAAGTTAGAAGAGGACTCCAGCTGTTTAAAAATTCTGTTAGTAATTAGGGTGATTGGTTTGTTTTGGTGGTCGTTATTTTTTGTTTGGGGAGTTTGGGCTGTTGGGGAAATGTCCATATTTTTCAGCCTGCTGTCTACTTTAGGCCAGCTAATGTTACTGCAGGACTCAAGAAAAATGAACAAATTCTATGCTGTCACAACATAGGATTAAAAAAGGACATGGTAGTACCAAGTGTCAACATGATTGATTTTAAGATTTAGACCCCCCAGGCAAGTACTATTAGCTGAAGTGTCTTTTTTTTTTTTTTTTTTTTTTACAATGCCAGAATTTCAGTGGGTCTTTTTTGGTTGTTTGGTTTTTTTGGCTGCGCTGGGTCTTCGTTGCTGCGTGCGGGCTTTCTCTAGGTGCGGTGAGCGGGGGCTACTCTTCGTCGCGGTGCGCGGGCTTCTCATTGCGGTCGCTTCTCTTGTTGCGGAGCGCGAGCTCTAGGCACGCGGGCTTCAGTAGTTGTGGCACATGGGCTCAGTAGTTGTGGCTCGCGGGCTCTAGAGCACAGGCTCAGTAGTTGTGGCCCATGGGCTTAGTTGCCCCGCGGCGTGTGGGATCTTCCCGGACCAGGGATCAAACCCGTGTCCCCTGCATTGACGGGAGGATTCTTAACCACTGCGCCACCAGGGAAGCCCCTCAATGTGTCATTAATTCAACAAGTGTGTCTTAAGTGTGTGCTTTGTGTCTAGCATGAAGGGGAAACACAGTCAAATAAGACTAGACTCTGACTTAACGTTGCCTCATAGTCTATGACTTCCTTTGCCAACAAAATTCATGGGCAACGTAAATACAAGACTATACGTTGGCAGGTGTAAGTTTGCATAAAGCTAGAACTTAATCCGAGAACTATACTTAAAAAGATGTTTCAGGACACTCACTGGGCAGGTGGCTGGGGTAGGGCTGGGGAGTGCATTCAAATCCCAAAGAGCTAAAATCTCTGAATCAACAATGTTCATCCCGCATATAGTTCCTTCTTATGACAGCTTAGTTTTGCAAAGAAATATCATTCTGTTAAGCTGCAGTTGAGTGCCAGAAACTCATTTTTGACTGTACATCTGGTTTGGTATCACAAACTGAACAGCAGAAGAACAAGAATAAATCCAGTGAAGGTTCTACATGCTAACATAGCTGCCTCATGCCACCTTCAACTTTATTGAAAATAAAATGCTGCAAGACTCTGATTGTAATTTCAAAAGAAGTGTCCCTGGCATGTTTGTGACAACAGCCCAGCATCATCAGAATAAGGTCATAGGTTCCCAAGGTGAGCACTTTAATGATCAGCACTGATTTTGGATGGATGGATAAAACCTGGTGTCACTTTTTAAAATAACCTCATTGGGAATGTAAACTGGTACAGCCACTGTGGAGAACAGTATGGAGGTTCCTCAAAAAACTAAAAATAGAGCTACTATATGATCCAGCCGTCCCACTCCTGGGCACATATCTGGAGAAAACACTAATTCAAAAAGATACATGTACCCCTGTGTTCATTGCAGCACTATTTACAGTAGCCAAGACATGGACGCAACCTAAGTGTCCATCAACAGATGAATGGATAAAGAAGATGTGGTCCATATATATAATGTAATACCACTCAACCATTAAAAAGAATAAAATATTGCCATTTGCAGCAACATGGGTGGACTTAGCGATTTTCCTGATAATCTCTTACTTCACCTAAATGCAGCACAGAAAGAGAAAGACAAATAATATGACATCACTTATTTGTGGAATCTAAAATATGATACAAATGAACCTATGTACAAAACAGAAACAGATTCACAGACATAGAGAACAGACTCGTGGTTGCCAAGGGGTGGGGTGGAGGAGGGATGGATTGGGAGTTTGGGGTTTGCAGATGCAAACTATTATATGTAGGATGGATAAACAACAAGGTCCTGCTGTACAGCACAGGGAACTATATTCAATATCCTGGGATAAACCGTAATGGAAAAGAATATAAAAAAGAATGTGTGTGTGTCTATATATCTATGTGTGTGTGTGTGTGTGTGTGTATAATGGAATCACTTCGCTATATAGCAGAAATTTAACACAACACTGTAAATCAGCTATACTTCAATAAAAAATGTAAAGTAACAGCCTCATAACTTTATAATGTCCCTTTGTACATGAATTTGAAGGCCTATGGCAGTAGAATGCAATTAATTATGATTATTACTAATACAGTAATTTGATGGATGAAATTAATAAATTCAATTTTATTAATTCATTGTAATACTGTCATAGGAAATAGTTTATAATGTGGTAAAATGCTCGTGATAGAGTGTTATACAGGAGAGAGTCTCTGAGATGGCCTTGATGTTTCCTGCCTCCTGCAAGTATTCATCCTCTCGTAGGGTCGTCTGTCACACTATACCGGCGCTAGCCTTATGGCCAGTAGAATACAGCACAAACGGTGGTATGTCACTCCTAAGATTAGGTCCTAAAAGACTGCAGCTTCCGTCTTGGCTCCCCCCCCCCCCCCCCCCCCCCC
>RJWK010003356.1:0-64580 GCA_004363435.1 Platanista minor
TACAATACATATTATATATTTACTATATAATCTTATCATATACTATATTACAAAATATAGTATATACACTATATATTATATACTATCCATGCATGCATACATATACATGCACATACATGTATGCGTGTACAAATACGCACACATACACAGATACCTATATATATATGTACTGAGGACTTACCCTATGCCACGCGCTGGGGATAAATGTGGCAAGAAAGACCCTGTCCTAGGGGACTGGGTTACAATTGAACAGGGAAGACAAGATGCACCAACAATTACAAGAAAGCGTGTTAGCTGTTATGATCAAGGGAAATGAAGGTTGCAAATAAGGCACATAATGATGATATAGTAGGGGCAGCTACTTTCTGTGCCATGAATGACAATCTGGCTATTTTTGTTAGACTAAGGTAGAATTTCAATTTACTAGAATACCCCATTTCCTAAATATTTTGGATAATTGAGCTATCACTGAAACAACCACAAAGATCAAAAATGGTCAAGGTGATGCTCAAAGCAAAGTTTATGTTGACTGCATGCAGCTTGGTAAAGTAGGAAGAAGATGTGCTCCAGCCAGCCACACTTGGGTTAGGATCCTGTCTCTACCGCTTATCGGTTGAGTGATTTTACTAAGACGTTTAACTTGTCTAAAATGCAGTTATCTCTTTAACAGGGAAACAATGTTTCCTTCATAGAATGTGTGTGTGTCAATGCTCCCTGCCCCTAGCTTCATCCCCGACGTAGTGTCCTTGTCCCTGACACATGTGCAGGTGAAAAGTGTCCAGGCACTGAACAGGTCAGGGGTCAGGATCCTGGTCCCTGGATACTTTAATGCTGAGTAACTTGCCATAGCATGAACCTCTTGGTGACTGTCCATTCTTTCCATAGTTTCTTGATGAAAAGTCTAAGCTTTAGGTGGGATAGGAAAACACTCAGGGATTTTGGAATTTATGATTCATTACTGGGAGTTTTTCGGTATAACCTCCCGTAAGTCAACTTGTGGGTCAGCTCTGAACCCTCTGAGGGCTATAGAGTTTGGGACCACTTCCTTGGCTAGTTTGGGATCAATCTGTCCTTCCCTTTGTATGTTCAAATTGAGTCCCGAATTCCATCTGTAACCTCCAAATCCTGCTTCTCTCTTTAGAAAATAACACTCTGCCCTGAGGAAACATTTTATGACTTGGTAGCATTTGGTGGATGACGTTACAAAATGAATTAGAGTTTAGTTTTGCGCTCAGTGGCTCCCCTAGGTGTTGATTTGAAAGGCACCAGACTCAAAATATTCACTGGGGAGAGGCACATGGACTTTCCTATTTCTCTTCTGAATCTATTATCTAAAAAGCCTTGCTGGAGAACTTTTGCAGCCACTGAATGCCTTCTTCCATCCCTGGATGCCCACAATGGCAGGGAAGGGTGGCCAGGGGATTTATAAATTCTTCTGATATAAACTCTCCACCCTTTCCTATGTAGGCACAGGAACACATATTTAGTGGGAAATGTATTTGCTAAACACTGTTTAAAACTATTTAAAAATCAATTTTCATTTACAAAAATGCTGTCTAGTGTCACTGAGGCTTAGAAGCAACCCTTTAGTCGTTCAAACATAATAGCAAAATACACCAAAGAAAATGACTTCTCCATTCCTTTCAACATTCGTCTTCAGGCAGATGCCAAGGGCCATCACTTTTCATATTAAGGTAATCCACATTTGTTCATACCTCCAGCACCCAAGGAACACGAAACTGCATCCTTGATGAATAAATTGTATTTCTCTGCAAGAGGAAAGACACACAGCAATGCAGTTAAATGTCAGGAACAATCACATTCAAAAGCCCATCTGAAATGAAAAATATGCCACAAAATGTGACATTCTTAACTTCATCGCTACCAAATAATTTTTAATTAGATTAATTGTTGTTTGGTACACTGAGCTGGAGACTTCATTTTCATGTAGTAAGGTGTGAGGTTGGTTGCTTCTCTTGCCAGGGACTGATCTTGGGGTTGAAGAAGCTGCAGGAAGAAGTTCAGCCATAAGATTACTGCAGTGGCAGAAAAATAAATAAATAAATAAATAAAATCTCAAACGCCTTCAAGTGTCTGCACTTCCTCCACAAACCCACTTGTCGATTGAATTAAGACATTCCTCCCAGCTCAGTTCCCCAATCTTCAAATGCTTCTCAATAAACTGTTTGAGATCTTAGCTCTTCTAAGAAATGAATCATATTTTCTCTGTCGTACTTGATTGCTGTTGACTACTAATTCACCCTGTATTGATCTCAAGTCCATATTTCTTACCGTCTAGATGGGGAATTATTTCATGCTTTTAAAATGCTACCAAGTTTCAGAGGTCCTTACAATGGCAGTACCCAGAGGCCAAGTTCATCCTGGTGAAGCTTGGAAGGATTGGGCACTTAGGCATAACTTTTTGCCCCTTAATTTCTTGTGCCTTCTTTGGTCTGTGGGTCAAGAGGCCCTGCTATCTGTGGGGGAGGGAAAGGAGACCTGGTGCTTGAGAAGGAGTGAAAGCAGGTTTATAAAAAGATGCCATCTCTATGGAGAAGCTTGCCAAGTTGCCTTATTCTTACATTTTTCTCTAGTTCTGGAAACTCGAAAGAGAACTTTATGAAAAAGGCTCCCTGGTACTGAGATATTTTTTTACCTTGTCTGAAATGCAGACAATGTGACAAAGGGAAGACTTAAAATTATAATTTTTCCTCATTAGAAATATAATATCCATTCATTACAGAGAATGTGGACCACTTAGGAAAGCATAAATAGGCAAATACAACAGGTCCACAGCCTCACCTCTCAGAGGCTGCTGTATTGTTAGGCTCTGTATAGTGTTCAAGAATGCAGACTCTGACCCCAGGTGCTTGGAGTGTGAGTTTAGGCACCCCTATTTACAGGCTGTGTGACCTTAGGCAGTGTGTTCATCTGTATTATAGGGATCATGTTAGTGATGACTTTGAACCTTTAAATGGAACAAATGAGATGGAACCCCCACCTGTGCCTGGCACATAATAAATATGAGATATGTGCAGCTCTCGCCCTGTGATTTTTTGTGCTAGGATTTCCTCCCTCTATAAGCAGGCATGTACATGAACACATGCAATAAATGTTTTTAAGCATTAGCTGCTATGTCAAAAATGTGTTGATCAGACATTTTGTATTATTTCATATTGAGCACCTGAATTTAATGTACTTGTTACACGACTTCACTATATTGAATCATAGTAATTTATATTTTTGCATAAATCATAAGTCTGAATAGGAAATGAAGGTCCTTTTTTTTCCACCAGCAGCTGAGAGAGTGATTCCACTGCAGATCTTGGAAATGAAGACAGATGCCTTATGGGACGGTAGAGGGCCAACTTGGCTCTGGATACTGGCTTCATATTAGAATAAGGGAAATGAAAGATAACCTTCCTGTTACCTTTCCCAGTGGGATAGTTATTGAGGCAAAGAAAAGAAAGTGAGGAAAGCATTCTCGGGGCCATTTCCCACCCTAAGAGAAGTCTTATTGAAAGCAGCTCCTCAACAGGATTTGAACCTGTGACCTATGAAACCTGAAGCAGCCCCACTGCTTAGTCTCCTGGAAAAGCTCTCATTCTGGTGGGTGGAATCAAATTAACCAGAACTGGCAACTGGCCAGGACCCCAGGGACAATACTTACTTTTCCTTGGAGGTGGGAAGGAGTGTCCAAGTTGCTGTAATGACTGTCTTTGCAAGAAATGACTTTAGTAGGCAGAGTGCAATTACCTGGGTTGAAGTATAGCCAAGACCTTTGGGTTAATATCTCTGCTATGTAAGACGAGCCAAGGGGTTGTTAATCACCCTCCAGGTTAGGACCTAGGCTTGTAAGAAAGGAGAGACTGAAAGAAGAGAGGTTTGGGATTAGAAAGAAGCAGTTTTTGAGTCCCCAACCTCTTCGTCAGTCATGGCTTCAGCGTTGACTCAGAGGGACAAGCAACAGTACTGGGGTTGCCCTGAAGGCCTTTCTGATCTGCTCCATATATCACTCCTTCCGAAGTTATTTACTGGTGTTGCTGTTGAGGTGAGGGCCCTAGTTTAATGGTGTAGCGGAATAATGCCAAGTGGGTTAGGAGCAGGTTGTTCTGCTGACCACAGCTGGAATGGTTGCCAAGTGCCTTAGGGCCAGGAAGCTTTAATGGACCTGGGTCAAAGTCTTTAGAATAGCAGGGCTGCTACATCTACCCCCAATCCCAGACCTAAATTGTCCCTCCCCACATCCATTGCAGCTCATCATTCCCTTGTACCCACCCTATTTTTCTTGCTTTTTCTCTATCATGCATTTATCGAAATGCCGCATTTATAATACTTGAGAGATTTTTGTCAAAATCATGAATATACATTTGTCTTTTCAATACATCTGTACAGTTTTTATACATACTTTTACTTCAGTCTGGAAAACTGGCTCACTTTCCTACCACCTACGTTATCTGGAAGGTGAGCAGGCCATGTCATTTCACAGACGAAGAAACTGAGGTCGGAGAGATCAAACAACTTGCCCAAGATCGGCAGCTGGTAAGTGGTGGAGCTGGGGTTCGAACTAGCCTTGACCTCAGAATCCTTCTCTGGTCTTTCTATTTATATTAGGAAGGAAAACACAGAGTAACCTGACTCATTCCCTTTTCCACATTGCCTCTGTAGAAGAAGGGATGGACATTTCTAGCTATGTCTCTTGGTTTTGTATAGTAGATCAGACCGTCACTCAGATTAAGGAGCTCTGTGCTTGCTGTATATAGGAGAGAGCTCTGCATCTCTTTAGCAGGGCTGCCCTGAAGGCAATGCCTCCTGTTGGTCTTTCAGCCTCATAGCTCCTGTCCTGTGGCTTTCTGGCTCCTGGTCCCTCTCCATCTTCCTTGTCCTGGATTAATCGTTTTTTTGTTTTTTTTTTTCTGATCAACCCTCCCCCATCTGTTCAACTTACCCCGTCTCATCAGGATGTCTTTTTGATTTAGGACCAAGCCTCTTCTCCCAGGTCAGAAGGGACCTCTGCTGGGAGCTGCTGCTGCTTTCAGCGTTCTCCTCCCCAGCAATCTTTCTCAGGAATGACATGCCTCTCCTCACACCACACCTCATTTGGTGCCTTTGTTTCTCGTTTCTTTTCCAAGTCCTGCCTGGCAACCAAACAGCACCTCAACACGGTTATAAACTTCCACTGTACTTTGTCACTGATGTCTTCCAGGTTCTAAACTGCCTTCTTATAAAACTTCTTCCATCTGAGGCTCAGTGTCATCCCTGGAACAGCCCAGAAGAGCCCGGTGAAGCACGGAGGGAGCAGAGAAGACTCCATTCTGGCTAGAGAAGGGACAAGTTCTCAAAGCTGTAAAATTTCAGGAGAAACAGAGAGAAGCCACCCCCCATGGCATACCTTTGCCACTATCCACTCACTCATTTGTTCAATAGACGTGTATGAAGCACTGGCTTCTTAATGGGGCAAACATGGTGCTGGGTGCCAGGACTATAATGTACAGTAAGACGTGGCTCCCATACTGGAGGAGATACTGAAATGAGTGTGGTGAACACAGGTGCCAGGCAGCCTTCAAAATAAAATGAGTGGCACAGATCCGTGAGAATTTTCTGGAAGGGGAGGCACTCTACAAACTTGAACTCAGTTAAAATTTGAGCTCAGGATTTCAGAAAAGGAAGGGAAAAGTGTGATTAGGCAGCAGACACAACATCTGCAAAAGCCCAGGGAAATGAGAGAGCATTGGAGGAACTGCAAAGAAGGGAGAAGAATGGGGTTATAGTGCAAAAGGAGACAGACTGTAGGGCTTGGGACTGACTGATGAATGAGTGAGAGGATAGGTTATAAGGAGATTCTATTTCTGTCCAAGGCAATTGTTGCATGGTGGACGGTGCTGTTGGGTGAGATGGGATATGCTGACATAAGTCTGGTGGAGTGGAGCAGATTGGTTTTATTTTGCACCTGAATATTAAGGAGTTATTTGGACGGGTTGACATAAGCTTGGTCGATAAATCAGGACCTAGAAATGTATTCTCATGAGAAGGGTGTTTGGTGGTCTGCTGTGTAAATTTCCTATGACCCTTCCATTCAAATCCCTTGGAGAAGAACAAATAGCATCAGAAGACTAAAACATGAGGACAAGTTCAACTGCTCCCACGATATGGACAAGGAAAGAGAGAGTGGCCAACTCAGGTCCTTTCTGTCTTCTCCTTCCAGAATCTTGTAAGAGGGCCAGAGCTCTGATCTGGCAGTGAGTGAGGTTGGCAAAGCTGTTGACCATGCAGTTGACACAGTTGACAATGCAGTTCTCAAAGAACTTTCAGCATCTGGTTTGATCTTCCTAACAGTAGTGTAGAAAGATATTTTCATTTTTCCTCCTTGACAGGTGAAGAAATCAGCTCAGGGAGGTCAGGAAACTGAGGACCATGCAGCTTGAAATTGGCAGAACTGAAATGAAAACCAAGGTCTTCTTCACATAAGCTGCTCATCTTTCCCCACACATGGCCCTCTCATCAGTAATTGGAGAAAAGCTACATCTGTCAGCTATGAAGCCAGGGCTTTGGAGGCATAACCCTAGTCATTTCTGAGCCCCCTCCTTGTGTTCACATCTCTGTGTGGCTTCTGTGGGAATCACTTCCATGCTACAGTCCTATGGGGAACAACAGACACCCCATTGAAATGAGGACATTAAGTTTCAGAGATCAAGTAGCCTGCCCAGTGGCAGGACAGGAATTTAAATTTAGATCCTTTTAACTCAAAGCTATGATTCTGTAAATGAAGGCTGGAAAGGAAGGAAAGTGCTTGGCTACAGAGAAAGCAAAAACAGAATTACAAGCTGGGAGGTTTTACTCTTATTTTTCTTCACTAATACTTTTGACTGACCATAAAATAACACATTACATTGTAGAAAATTTTTAAATGCAAAAAACAAGTAAAATAATTAACTCAATAAAATTGCTCACCAGTCTGTAAGCTGTCTGGAGGTCAGGATATTTTCTCTTTTGTTTACTGCTGAGTCCGAATAACTAGAAGACTGAATTATTGGCACATTGAATGAATGGAAAATGACCTGAAATTCCACTACTTAAAGATAGAAACTATTTATATTTTCATGACTATTCTTCAAGAATTAGATCACTCAATCTATCATCTATCATCTATCTATCTATCTATCTATCTATCTATCTATCTATCTCTCTATCTATCTATCATCTATCCATCTGTCTCTGAGAAAGAGGGAAAACACACAATATAGGATTCAGTGATTGAGTTTATTTCATAACTTACTATTTATTTTTCCTTTCCTAGTAGATTGCTTTTCCTTTTGAGGAGGATTTGATTTCACTCACTCCAGTGAAGGATTATTTCCCTGTGTATTTGGTTGGGCTTGGATTTGGGGGGCTCACTTTATACCTTCCCCTCTTACACCTCCCTCTTCATTTCTCACAGCTTGGGGAGCTCCAGTCAAAGCTCAGAGAGTTTATTTCTACTGTGATGGAGGTCTTGGGTCCATTTTGCTGAGGAGAGTGGCCCTCATGCCAGGATAAAAGCAACTTTGTAGGAAGGGCTGTTGTCCTGAGTGTGGGATGTCTGCATGGACAGCAGAGCACACCCCGTCAGGGCCTTTTTTCTCCCCTGGTCCAGCTCCTCATACTGGGATTTCAGGGGGCCTTTTCTAGATTTAGCAGACCCTTTGGAGGAAGACTACAGCCCGAGGAAGCTGGCCTATATGCATTATATGCAAACTTTGGAAATGCGGTCTTCTGGCCTGTTCTATTAGAAATTTCCCCAGATTAGAACACTTTCTTTTGATTTCAAATAACCCCCTCCTACCTAACAGTGGTGAGCTGTGAACTCTGACACAAAAGAAGAATCCAATTTTCTTTGAATTGAAAAAAGGAAAAGTACCTTTAGTGAGTTTTCATTGTTAATTTGGCTTTTATAAAATATAAAACACTTGGTCATTGCAGTCCAAACACACATCAACCTTGCAGTGAGGGACTGAGGCTGTGGAATACAAATCATTCTGACCAAGCGCACGGAATAAATTTGCACTGTGTTCACATTTTACTAATGTAAACTCCAATAAAAGACAAGGAACTGTTTTTAAAATCACAAGATACTGGAGCCCTGGGAAGTGTTTTCGACCTTCTTTAAAGGGGAAGGAACTGAGGCCAAGAGGGCCTAGTGACTTGCCTGAGGACCCCAGAGTCCCAGCCCATGCTCTGTTTCCCAAGCCCAGGAAGTCTGCTGAGCTTCAGATCTACCCCCTCCTTTGCCCAGCACAGACTTCGGAGTCAAGCCTTTCCCAGGGCCCAGAAGGTCTGACACCCTCCCTCACAACTCCCTTCAAGGCCTCAAACATAGGCCATCAGCCTCAGACTGGGCATCTCATCCACAGAGTAAGACGCCTCTTTGCCTAGGCAACCACATCCATCTTAAGAAGCCAGGGAGTGTTGCAATGTTCCAAGAGCCCCATGAGGTAGATAATGTGGTCATTTTACAGATGAAGAAACTGAGGCTCAGTGGGATGAGGTTACTTGCTTAAGGAGAGGGTGGTGGGGATACAGGGCCTGTGTTTCTTCTCAAGCTTGTGTCAAAGCTCTTTGTTTCTTTACCCAAATGTTCCACAGTCTCCACAAATGATAATGGCTACTGACATTTACAGTTATATGCCAGTATTTGTGCTAAGAGCTCTACAAGGTGGTGATACTTAATATAATCCTCACAGCCACACTATGAAGTAAGGATTGAAGCAGTGGCAGAGGACAGAGGGGACGAGAGAGATGAAGGCTTGATCTGGCCTTTTCTGGCTGGGGACCACACTGAAGTCTGGATGCCTTAATCTTGCTGCAGACACCAGCCTCTGTATGCCTCTGGACACAATGTGAGGATGATGATGCAGGCTTTGGCAGCATGCCAGAGAGAGAGACTTCCTTTCTCTTCCCTCCCTTCTTAGAACAACAAACAAACAAAACTCTTGTTAATAGCTCAGCATGCCATAGCAAAATACCACAGACTGGGTGGTTTAAGCAGCAGACATTTATTTTCTCATAGTGCTGGTGGTTGAGAAGTCCAAGGTCAAGGTGCTAGCCAGGTCTGCTCTGGGGAGAGTCTCTTCCTGGCTTGTAGACAGCTGTCTACTCACTGTGTCATCATATGGCCTTTCCTGTGCATGCATTCAAAAGCAGAGAGAGACAGAGAGACAGAGAGCACTCTGCTGTCTCTTCTTTTTTTTTTTTTGCTGTATGTGGGCCTCTCACTGTTGTGGCCTCTCCCGTTGTGGAACACAGGCTCCGGATGCGCAGGCTCAGTGGCCATGGCTCACGGGCCCAGCCGCTCCGCGGCATGTGGGATCTTCCCGGACCGGGGCACGAACCGGTGTCCCCTGCATTGGCAAGTGGACTCTCAACCACTGCGCCACCAGGGAAGCCCTGCTGTCTCTTCTTATAAGGGCACTAATCTGACCAGATAAGGCACCCACCCTTTATGACCTCATTTTACCTTAATTGCTTCCTTAGAAGCCTCCTAGCCAAATACAGACACATTGGGTATTAGGGTTTCAACATACAGATTTTGGAAGAGGCACAAACATTCTGTCCATAACAACTGTCAACCTGCAAATGCCAACCAACAAGCCCAGCAATGTCCCATGGGGCCTCCTACTAGTCTGTTGGGCTTTCACAACTTAGGGGGCTTCCAGCTTTGTTTTAAATTTTTAAAAACATATTATTAAAATTCTGGTTTCTTTCAAATTAACTTTCTAAATGTGACACAGTTAGTCTTCTACTGTGGGTCAAGCCAAATCTGCCCAGGGTGCCCAGCCTGGCTGCCTGGAAGCAATGGTCATGTTCAAGGTCAAGAGTGTTCTCACAATTGAGGCTTGTGATTGTGCAATGCATTTGCCATGATCTTAACAAAAATAGACACCCTTCCCATGTCACTATGTTTGGGACTTCTCCTAGCACTTGCATAAGGAGTTACTGTTAACATGACTTCATGAATATCATATGAGTTCATGTACATAAACAGTGCCTTGCCCACAGTAGGCATTTTATAAATGTGTGATGGTATCACTGGTGTTTTGTTATTATTATTGGTTGTTGAATCTGTTCTCCAGTTTAATTCAATTCCATTTGATTAAAACCTTATTGACTGGCTACACTGTACTATGCTAAGCACTGGGGATTCAGTGTTAGATAACGTAGACATGGCCTCTAAATGCATATTGTCTGAAGGTTATCAGAATAACACTGGAGCATAGTTGCTTGGACAGCTGGTAAGTGCCACACTCTCTTTGGAGGTAGCAAAGTGGACTAAGGGATGCACTGGGCCTCTTAGAAGGTCTAGGTTCTAGTCCCAGACCAGCTGCTGACTAGCTCTGTCACAGGAAGAAGGAAATCTCTGGCTTTAGTCCTTTCCTCTGTAATGGAAGGGTTTACATATATATATATATATATATATATATATATATATATATATAATCTCTAAGGCTTCCTTACTCTGGGCATTCTCTGAGGTAAAGCATGAAGACTTCCATGACAATGGACTTGTCTGTCCCAAAATATCTGCTACAAAATTATTTTTCAGTTCATCAGCTTCTGTAGATTAAATTTAGGTTCAATTTGGGTCTATATATCATAAGATACAACATGTTAAAAAAAAGGATCAATTTTCTAAAGCATTTGTTGTTAGTGAATTCCAAATATCTAGATATTTCACTAATTTTGTTCACACATTTCCCATAATGAAGACAGAGCTGTCACTCACCATCTGTGTGAACCGCAATACTTTGCCTGCCAACTTACAGTATCATCTTTTTAAGGATCATGCTGGATGGTTCTTAAGAGATGTCTCATGACCTGTAAGTAATTGCCATCTCGAATAGAACATCTTTTAGCTTTAACTTGTACAATCCCACATGCAGGCAGTTTGAGATGGAATATATGAGAGCTTTCTTCTAGAAGTGGAAGAGCCAAGAACCACATCAAAAGAGCAATGCAAACAGGAACTTCTAAGTGTCAGACTTTAAGTCACCCTGGAAAACTGTTTATTTGCTTGTTTCTTTTCTGGTCCCCCATGCTTGATGATAGATTGTCCTTGCAGCTAATGATGTTAACCTAGTTGCTAGAGTGATTAAGGGCATGTGTTCTCCACAAATAATAGGTCTCATTCTGAGAGTGTTGACTATGGTAAAGTCTTTTAAGTTTTGATGAAGAACTCCTTGGCTTAGAGGTTCTACCTATACCCCGAATGAATGGAATTGGCTGACTGTTAGAGAAGACATTTATCAACAGGTAAGAAACACACTCAAAAATGTCTTTTCTCACTTTGTGCACAGGCATGTTTCACTGAGAAGACTTTATAAGTATGTTTGGAATTTGCTGAATTCAGACAAACCTATGATATAATCATACTGCTGATGAATTATACTCCACATCTCAATTCCTATGGGTGGATACATCATGTTCTTAGTGGGTAGAAAAAATAGAGTACAGAGATACTTCCCACTTTTCCTAACTTTATTCAGTTATAAGTGACAACATGAGAGCCATGACCCATCATGATTTTCCCTTCTTTGAAGGCATTCTAACAGATTCTAAGGGTCCTGAGAACTCGCAATTGTGTTAATATCTGCAAAGCTATGACATTTTGCCCCATTTCTAAAGAAGAAATCATTCATTTAACCTATTTTCAGTTGATTCAAAGCAATGAAAATTTCCCCCCAGAACTTTGTTTTACAACGTTTCCAGATAGAAAATAAGAAGATAACTTCCTTTAATTCTAGGAACTTGGAAAATTCCAATAAAATTCTTTACAGCTGTGTTACCTGGAATCAAATTCTTTACCTTACAATACCATCTTTATATATTTTAGAAACATATTTCAATTTTTCTAAACTTAAATATTTACTAGCTTTCCCTTTCCATCATGAGTATCTGACTAATCTTAAGGAAAAGGCCATTTCATTGAGAACTTCAAAAAACAGTGGCATTTGTAATAGAGTTTCTACTTCAGATTATTCTTCTGAGAATTTTGTTTGTGGAATCCCCTTTCCAAATGACTCTGTAGTGACAATCACACCAACATCACCCTAACATAAATTTCATTTTAAACAGTGAATCTTAGTAGTTTATCGTTAATTCACAACTGGTACCATTTTGCATATTAAATGAAGAAAAGTAGCAGTATATTTTTAAATGTGATTTACAAATTGCTTATGGTGTTGTTGATATATGTAACAAATGAAAAGAATCAAGTCAAAACAAAAAACACTGAAAAAGTTAAATGGGTATATGCATTCTGCCTTGAATAGAAGCTTCAAGCTTTTAACTTTTTTTCCATGTTAGTGCTCTAGAGAATTTTTGTTCTTCTTAGGTAAAAGTTAACTCTCTTTAAGGTGGAAAGACCATGTCTTCATTCATTATATGAATGCAGAAAATAACCAGTACCATCAGTGGTTATAAAATATTGCCTATTGCAGTAACCATCATACATTGAATCATGAGTTTCCCCCAAATCTTTTTGTTCCATAAGACTAGTTATTTTTTTCCTCTCTTTTGTCATATGACAAGCATCTCACAAGATCATGAGGATTGTACATCATCCATAATAATATACATCCCTTTCTTTAAAGGCTGCCATAGAATGAACAATTGATTTCCCTTCTTATTTAGCTTAAGTACTGGCAGGAATCAAGACATTTTTGCCATTACATCTTGCCAGCACCTAGCATGGGCATTGAACTCAGCGATGCTCAATCAACATAGGCTGAATGCATGTCAACTGGCTGATCAACAAGAAAGAGTTCGTAGAGTTGACTTTCCTGTCCCATTGCATAGTGTGTTGGGATCCCGACTCACAGGTTGAGGACCAAAATTGTGACAAGACCACAGGAAGCTGAGTTGAAAAGTGCTCTCCTATACTTTCTGGGGTTTTCCAACAATGAATCCTCAGTCTTGTGTTCTCTCTGGTATTTGAAGGTGGAACATAGGAGAGTTTATTTGTTTCAGAACAAACCAGTCAGTGATAAAACCATTTAGAAAGCTCTTGGAATGTTAATTTGAACCTGGTTTTTGCTTTGGGGGACTTTCTGGGACCTTCTCCAGCATAACAGCCACTAATAGAGATATACTCTTGAGCTGGCTGTATTTGGTTTAGTTTTTAGTTATCTTGGTCTATAAACAGTAAATTAGAAATGAAATCATTTTTATACTGGAGTTTTAAAACTGAGGTGTAGATTACACCTTCCATCATTGGTCTCTGGATTAGGGACCACTCAGCTTACACATGGGGACTTGAGCTTTTTTTAACTCTTCTTAAGTGTCAGTTTACCTAATAAGAAAATAGTCTGCAAATATAGCAACCTCCCAACATGCCAGATGCTCCTTCTTATCTAAGTCTCCTTAGAGGAGACCAGTTAAAGACTGCATTGATTTGTTTATGTTTCTGTTAAAAGCAAATTTCCAGCCTTTCTTTTGCCACATAAAACATAAGGTTTCATCCATAGAGAAGAACAACTGAGTGTTGGGTGTAGCCTTGATGTGCAGTTGTCACACCTGAGCCAATGAGACAGACAATGAGGGAGGACTTTGTTAATTGTGTGCTGAGATGGATTGCCTTTCTTCTGAGGATGGTTTTAGGATAGATCTGAAACAAATAGCCCCTTTGCCTCTTGTGAGGAATTAGGATGCACATGTGCAATGCAGCTATTTCCTCTTATAGATCCATAATGCTGACTGCACTCGGAAACATTGCCTGAAGATTGGGAGGAAAAATAAGAAATTTAGAACATCTTTCTCTATGTATAGTATATGCACAAAATATATGTTCACTCTTTAGAGTGTGGCAGTATTTTTATAATCACAGAGAAAACCAGCACATTTCTCAACTCTGATTGTTTTGTTGTTGTTGTTTTTCCTGTTTAGAAGCTGTTGTGATGTTTATAAATACACCCCAAAATAGCTCAATGTTATGTTTTTTTGAATAGCAATTGTTTGAGAAAAAGCAAAAGGAAATATTCACAGTAGAGGCAGTTTGCTTCTCTTACAATGGAGGATTTGCCTAAAGAACATATTTCAGATGTGGCAGAAACAAGCCCATTTTCTCTCAGCCTCCATCCCACATGCAGGTCAGCCTTCAGCTGCTTATTAATTTTTATGAGCAAGTTACAGACTTGGAGAAAGAGAGGTGGGGGCTTTGGTAATAGAGAAACAGAGTGACCCACACTCTGGAAGATCAGGGAGAGGATTCTTTAACTATGAGCAATTGGTTTTATTTTTAGTTTTAAGGATTTCATCTCTAACAAAAAGGATATACAAATTAATGGAGCTTTCTCTGTCACTGGTGGATTAAGCCCTACAGACAACATATGATGGTTTCATAAGACCACATTTCCCTTATTATCAGCAGTAGAAGGATTAAAAGCACTTGGGTCATTCGTTAACTCCCATCTCTCTTCCATATCACCTTGAAATCAAAGTGGAGAGAAATAGGATTAATAAACATTGGAAGAAGATCTCATCACACCGTTCTCTCTTTATATAATATTTCCCTATCAAGCTCTGCTTCATGGTCAAAAATCAGTTCTTCTGTTGACAATGAAAACTGCAATGCTGAAGTGTCTTTTTAAAATAGCTGGGATCATTGGAACACATAAGGAGAACAAACCAAACTTGTGGTCAAGAGGCAAGAGGGATACAGGTGTGGATGGTGATACGGGGGAGTAAAGTATGCCAGGAATGCAGACCTATGGGTTCCTAGTAGGAGCTTGCTTTCTCTGCTCTTACAACCTATTGCCCCCATCATGGTGAAAGGCTCAGATCTAGCTTGCTAGCGAACAGCAGGGACTTGCTAAACTAACTTGTACTTTCTCTTACAGGATGCACCGTGCTCTCCTGGATGCAACCACATCTGCTCTTTACAATAGACTGTTGGTGTCTGCATCTTACAGGAGAATTAGAGCTCTGACAGGTGAAGTGAAGTGCCTATAGTCGTGCAACTGGACTGTAGCCATTCCCATGGAAGCCAGATCTTTATCTCCAATCCAAGTTTTTTCTAAGATACAGAGGAAAATGGAAAGAGAATGTGTCCCCTCGCCCCCCACCAGCTGCACCACTTTGTCACCATCTGGCTATTCTTGCATCTTTTATCATATCCAATTTGGGGAAATTAGGATTTACAATATAACCCCTGCTGCCCACTGGCTGAGTCAAGTTATGCTGCCTCTCTACCACATTTAAGTACACCATAGACAAGACAAGGCTTCAAGTTCAGAGAATCAGGAATATGGTACCAAAATGTCTCTCAGTTTTGGGCTGAACCCATCACTCATCTTCCTAAAACTGTATCTTCACACATCCATGGCCTTTTAGTAGTGAAAAGCTTCCATGATTGAAAGCAAAAGTCCAATGAGTTTATTGTCTAAGGTCGGGGGAGTGGCATAATATAATTTTTTATATTAGGAAAGTAAATGATTTTCATTGTAGGCAATTTGTATACTCTAACAGTAAAAACAAGCAAATAGTTCACCCGCAATTTCACATTTATCTTATTCACTATGAATCATTACTTGACGTTTATATCCTATTCATATTTTCCATATCATATGTTAAGAAATCCCATATAGTAGACATAATTTCTAATAGGGAAGAAGTATTTTATATATTTATGTCTACTTTTTGTGATATTTAAGCAGCTTTACTGAGAAATAATTGACAAAAAAAATTGCATCTATTTAAAGTGTACCATTTGTTAATTTTTGACCTACAAATACATTTGTGGAAGGAAACATTTCACTGTAAAGAGAATGAACACATCCATCACTTCCAGAATTTCCTCATGCCCCTTTGAAATCCCTCTCTTCTTGCCTCTCCCACCTTCCATCCCCCATGTAAACATCAAGTTATTTTCTTACTATAGATTTGTTCATATTTTCTAGAATTTTATATAAATGAGATCCTGTAGTAGGAAATATTTTTTGATCTCACTTCATTCACTCAGCATAATTTTTTTGATTCATCTATGTTGTGTATACCAAATATTCATTTCATTCATTTTATGGACATACCACATTTGTTTATATATTCATCTGTTGAACATTTGAGTTGTTTCAGTTTTTGACTATCAATACAGGTCTTTGTATGAATACATACTTAATTTATCTCGGGAAAATATCAAGGAAGTGAAATTGCTGAATCATGTGGTAAATGAATGTTTAACAATTTAAGAACTTGCCAAACTGTTTTTCCAAAGTGATTTCACCATTCTGCATTCTCTCCAGTGTTGTAGGACAGTTCTAATCCTCCACATCATTGCCAAAACTTGAAATGGCCAGTCTTAATTTTAGCCAATCTAATAGGTATAAAAGTGGTTTCTAAACGTAGTTTCAATTTTTATTTCTCTAACAACTACTGGTGTTGTGCAAATTTTCTTGTCTTGTCATCCACATGTCTTTTCAAATATTATGCCTATTTTTAAAATGTGGTTATTTCCCATATATCAAGTTTTGAATAGTCTTTATATATTCTGGATACAAGTCTTTAGGAGTATGTGGTCTGAAAAATTTCTCCCCATTCTGTGACTAATGTTTTATTCCCCTGTGTTTTTCAAAAAAGCATAAGTTATTAATTTTGATGAAGTTAAAATTATCAAATTTTTATTTTATGAGGAGATAAACTAACATTCTTTTGGCATCACATCAAAGAAATCTTTGCTTAACCTAATTTTAACAAATATTTTCTCCCTTGTTTCTTCCTAGACATTTTATAGTTAAATTTAGTCCTGTGCTACAGACTGTTCTACAAAGCTACAGTAATCAAGACAGTATGGTACTGGCACAAAAACAGAAATATAGATCAATGGAACAGGATAGAAAGCCGAGAGATAAACCCACGCACATAAGGTCACCTTATTTTTGATAAAGGATGCAAGAATATACAACAGAGAAAAAACAGCCTCTTCAATAAGTGGTGCTGGGAAAACTGGACAGGTACATTTAACAGAATGAAATTAGAACACTCCCTAACACCATACACAAAAATAAACTCAAAAAGGATTAAAGACCTAAATGTAAGACCAGACACTAAAAAACTCTTAGAGAAAAACATAGGCAGAACACTCTATGACATAAATCTCAGCAAGATCCTTTATGACCCACCTCCTAAAGAAATGGAAATAAAAACAAAAATAAAAGAATGGGACCTAAAGAAACTTCAAAGCTTTTGCACAGCAAAGTAAACCATAAGCAAGATGAAAAGACAACTCACAGAATGGGAGAAAATATTTGCAAATGAAGAAACTGACAGAGGATTAATCTCCAAAATTTACAAGCAGCTCATGTAACTCAATATCACAAAAACAAACAACCCAATCCAAAAATGGGCAGAAGACCTAAATAGACATTTCTCCAAAGAAGATATACAGGTTGCCAACAAACACATGAAAGATGCTCAACTTCACTAATCATTAAAGAAATGCAAATCAAAAATACCATGAGGTATCACCTCACACCAGTCAGAATGGCCATCATAAAAAAATCTACAAACAATAAATGCTGCAGAGGGTGTGGAGAAAAGGGAACTCTCTTACACTGTTGGTGAGAATGTAAATTGATACAGCCACTATGGAGAACAGTATGGAGATTCCTTAAAAAAATAAAAATAGACTACCATACGACCCAGCAATCCCACTACTGGGCATATACCCTGAGAAAACCATAATTCAAAAAGAGTCATGTACCACAATGTTCATTGCAGCTCTATTTACAATAGCCAGGACATGGAAATGACCTTAGTATCCATCGACAGAAGAATGGATAAAGAAGATGTGGCACATTTACACAATGGAATATTACTCAGCCATAAAAAAACCAAAATTGAGTTATTTGTAGTGAGGTGGATGGACCTAGAGTCTGTCATACAGAGTGAAGTAAGTCAGAAAGAGAAAAACAAATACCATATGCTAACACATATATATGGAATCTAAAAAAAAGAAAAAAAATGGTTCTGAAGGTCTTAGGGGCAGGACAGGAATAAAGACACAGATGTAGAGAATGGACTTGAGGACATGGGGAGGGGGAAAGCTAAGCTGGGACGAAGTGAGAAAGTGGCATGGACATATATACACTACCAAGTGTATAATTGATAGCTAATGGGAAGCAGCCGCATAGCACAGGGAGATCAGCTCGGTACTTTCTGACCACCTAGAGGGGTGGGATAGGGAGGGTGGGAGGGAGATGCAAGAAGGAGGATATATGGGGATATATGTACATGTATAGCTGAGTCACTTTATTATAAAGCAGAAACCAACACACCACTGTAAAGCAATTTTACTCCAATAAAGATGTAAAAAAAAAAATTAGTTCTATGATCCATTCTAAGTTAATTGTTGTACATGGTGTAAGGTATAGATCAAAATTTATTTATACATGGACATCAAATTATTCCAGCCCCGCAACTTTTTTTTTTATTGAAGTATAGTTGATTTACAATGTTGTATTAGTTTCAGGTGCACAACAAACTGATTCAATATATATATGTATTCTTTTTCATATTCTTTTCCATTATAGATTATTACTGTAGGTCCTTGCTGTTTATCTGTTTTATATATAGTAGTATGTATCTGTTAATCCCAAACTCCTAATTTATCCCTCCCCCCTTTTCCTTTTGGAAACCATAAGTTTGTTTTCTATGTCTGTGAATCTACTTCTGTTTTGTAAATAAATTCAGTTGTATCACTTTTTTAGATTCCACATATAATTGGAATCATAAGATATATGTCTTTCTCTTACTTACTTCACTTAGTATGATAATCTTTAGGTCCATCCATGTTGCTGCCAATGACATTATTTCATTCTTTTTTATGACTAATATTCCATTGTGCATATATATCACATCTTTATCCATTCATCTGTTGATGGATATTTAGGTTGCTTCCATGTCTTGGCTATTGTAAATAGTGCTGCAATGCACATTAGGGTGCATATATCTTTTCAAATTAGAGTTTTCATCTTTTCTGGATATATGGCCAGGAATGAGATTCCTGGATCATATGATAACTCTATTTTTAGTTGCTTAAGGAACCTATATACTATTTTCCATAGTGGCTGCACCAATTTACAATCCCACCAGCAGTGCAGGAAGTTTCTTTTTCTCCACATTCTCTCCAGCAGTTATTATTTTTAAGCTTTTTAATGATTGACATTCTGACTGGTGTGAGGTGATACCTCGTTGCAGTTTTGATTTGCATTTCTCTAATAATTAGCAATGTTGAGCATCTTTTCATGTGCCTGTTGTCCAGCCCCATATCTTGAAAAGACTATTGTATCTCCAAATGAATTGCTTTTGTGTATTTGTCAAAAATAGTTGGTTACTTATATGTCTGTATATTTCTGGACTCTCTGTTTTACATCATAACCTATTTGCTTGTCCTAACACCAAAACTGCACTATCTTCATTACTGTAGCCTCATAATAAAATTTAGAATCAGTTAGTGTCAGTCCTCCAAATTTGTTATTTTATGAAGCTGTTTTGGCTATTCTGTGTTTGTTTTATTTCTGTATGGATTTTAGAATCAGTTTACCAACTTGTGAAATAAATTATCTTGGACTTTTGATTGGGCTTGCATTTATTCTACAGAACAACTTGGGAAGAACTGACTGCTTGATAATATTCAGTCTAGTGAACGATGAATATGGTGCATCCTTCCATTTATTTAGGTCTTCTTTAATTTCTCCCAGCACTATTTTGTAAACTTTAGTGCACAGATCTTGCATATCTTTTGTCAGATTTATCTCATACTACTTCATATTTTAAAATATTATAAATGTTATTGATTTTTTAAACTTCAAATTTATTTTTCATCATTGGAATATAGACCTGTGACTGATTTTGTTATTAAGTTTACATCTTAGAAATTTACTAAACTCATGAAATAGTTCTATTATCTTTTTGGTAGATTCCATTGGATTTCCAATGTAAAGGATTATGTTGTCTACAAATAAAGATACTCTTAATTGTTTCTTTCCAATATCAGTGTTTTAAATTTATTTTTCTTGCCTATTGTACTGCCTAGAACCTTCAGTGCAATGTTGGATAGAAGTGGTGTGAGTGGATATCCTTGTCTTCTTCCTGATCCTGGGGGAAAACCTTCAGTTTTTCACATTGAATATGATGTTAACTGTAGGTTTTGCTAGATGTTTTGTATCATGTAGAGAACTTTCCCTTGTATTCCTAATATATTAATATCTTTTGACAGGGCTACATGTTCAATTTTGTCAAATGTTTTTCTGCACCTATTGAGTTGATTACATGATTTTCTATTTTTACTTGATGATATTATAAGTTACATAAATTGATTTTCTAATATAAATCAACCTTGCATTCCGAGGACAAATACCAATCGTTCTTGATATATCATATTTTTAATATATTGTTAGTAATTTTGCTAAAAAATTGTTTAAAATTTTGAATCTATGTTAATGAGGGATATATTATAGTTTTCTTGTAATGTTTCTGTTATATTTCGATAGCAGGCCCTTCTGGCTTCATAGAATGACTTGGGATTAATTTCCTCTTCTTCAGTTTTTCCAGAACTCTTCTAGAATTGGTATTCTTTCTTTCCTGAATGTTTGATAGAATTCACAAAGTAAAGATATCTATAGTATTTATAATTACAATAGTTAATTCTTTAATACATACTGTTATTCCAATTAATCAATCAGTTTTTTCTTGAGTGAACTTTGATCACTATGTCTTTTTTTTTTTTTTTTTGCAGTATGCGGGCCTCTCACTGTTGTGGCCTCTTCCCGTTGCGGAGCACAGGCTCCAGACATGCAGGCTCAGAGGTCATGGCTCACGGGCCCAGCCACTCTGCAGCATGTGGGATCTTCCCAGACCGGGGCATGAACCTGTGTCCCCTGCATCAGCAGGCGGACTCTCAACCACTGCACCACCAGGGAAGCCCGATCATTGTGTCTTTAAAGGAAATTTTCCATTTCATCTAACTTGTCAAATTTTTAGCCATAAAACTCTTTAAAAAACATTTATTATCCTTTTGATAACTGTATAATCTATAGAGATGTCACTTCTCTCAATCCTGATTTTAGTAAATTATTTTTCCTGATTAGTATGGTTAGAGGTTTATCAATTCTATTGATTTTCTTAAATAACCAGTTATTGACTTCATAGATTCTCCTTTGTTTGTATTTTCAGTTTCATTGATTTCTACCCTGATCAGTATTATTTCATTTTTTTCTATTTGCTTTATGGTTTCTTTGCTCTTTTTTTGTCTGGTTCCTTAAGGTGGAGGCTGAGGTCACTAACTGAGACCTTTCGTCTTTTGTAAAACAGGCCTTTAGTGTGATAAGTTTAACTGCAAGTAATGCTTTAAGATGACTTACAGATTAATATATGTTGTGTTTTAATTTTCATTCAGTTCAAAAATATTCTCTAACTTCTCTTTGAATTTTTTGAACCACATGTTATTTAGAAGTATGTTATTTATTATTAAATATGTGCTGATATTCCAGATATCTTTATCTTACTGATTTCCAAGTTAATTCCATTTTGGCCAGAGAACATACTCTGTGATTTAAATCCTTTATAATTTATTGAAACTTGTTTTATGTTGCAGAGTATGGTATATCTTGGTAACTGTTCCATTGTGTGCTTGAAAAGAATGTATATTCTGTGCCCTGGGGTGGAGTGTTCTATAAATATCAATGAGGTCTGGTTGGTTGATTGTGTGATTCAAACCTATAATGTTACTGATGTTTCTTTTTTGTTTTTGTTTTTTTTTGCAGTACGCGGACCTCTCACTGTGGTGGCCTCTCCCGTTGTGGAGCACAGGCTCCGGATGCCCAGGCTTAGTGGCCATAGCTCATGGGCCCATCATCTCTGTGGCATGTGGGATCTTCCCAGACCGGGGCACGAACCCGTGTCCCCTGCATCGGCAGGCAGACTCTCAACCACTGAGCCACCAGGGAAGCCCATTACTGATGCTTTATTTACTTGTTCTATAAATTATTGAGAGAGCAGTACTGTAATCTCTGACAACAGCTGTAAATGTCTGTTTTTCTTTGGCATGCTATCAGTTTTTCTTCATGTATCTTGAGGATCTCTTATTAAGTATATGCTATGGTCTGAATGTTTGTGTCTCCCCAAAATTAATATGTTGAAGCCTAATCCCCAATGTGAAGGTATTTGGAGGTGGAGCCTTTGGAAGGTGATTAGGTCATGAGGGCAGAGCCCTTATGACTGGGATTAGTGCCCTTATAAAGGAGAGCTCAGAGAGGTCTCCTGACTCTTCCACCATACAAAGACACACAAAAATGTTATATGTCTGTGAACAAGGAAGCAGGTTCTCACCAGGCAATGAATCTGCTGATGCCTTGATCTTGGACTTCTAGCCCTCAGAACAGTGAGTAATAAATTTCTATTGTTTGTAAGCTACCCAGTCTGTGGTATTTTGTTATAACAGCCTAACAAATTAAGACAGTACATAATCATTTAGGCATGTTAGGTCCTCTTGATAAACTGACAGATTTACACAAAGAAATCACATTTTAATACCTGGCAGTATTCTCGTTATTGAAATAAAATTTGATATAATACAGCCTCTTCAGCTTAAAACAAAAACAAAAACAAAAACAAAAAACTCCATAGCACACTTTAAAAGTAACAACTTTAGTGAGATATTATTCAATTATCTTAAAATTCACCTGTTCTAAAGTGTACAATTCAGTTTTTTTAGTATATTCATATAGTTGTGCAACTATGACATCATTTAATTTTAGAACGTTGTCATTACTTCCCAAAGAAACTCTATATACATTAGCAATTACTATTTATCACCCCTCTCTCTAGCCTCTGGAAATAGTAAACTTTTTGTTTCTATGATTTGCCTATTCTGGATATTTTATATTTATTCCAGATGGAATCTGGAATCATGGAGTATGTATTCTTGTGACTGGCTACTTTCATTTAGCGTAACGTTTTCCAATGCATCCGTGTATCTTTCCATTCATTTAGGTTTTTCTTTTATGTCTTTTAGCAATATTTAGTAGTTTTCATTGTATAAGTCAAACTTATATGATTAAATTTATTCTTAACTGTTCAAATGTTTTTATGATAATCTAAGGAACTGTTTTATTTATTTAATTTAAATGTTTACTGATAGCATTTAGAAATACAATTGATTTTTTTTTGAATATTGACCTTGTGTCCCATGGCTTTGCTGAAATTGTTTATTATTTCTAATAGTGTGTGGGTGTGCACGTGCACACATGCATGCATGTATGTATGTATTTGGATTCCTTAGAATTTGTTGTATACAAGAATATGTCATCTGAGACTGCACATATTTTTATGTCTCCATTTCTCATCTGGATGCCATTTATTTCCTTTTCTTTCCTAATTCCTCTGGCTAGATTCTGCAGTACAATGTTGAATAGAAGTAAGGAGAGCAGATATTCTTATCTTGTTGTTTCCCTCCTTGATCTTAAGGGAAAATAATTCAATCAAACCTATTACTTGAAGATTTTTGTATATGCTCTGTATAATGTTTAGTAAATTTTCTTCTATTCTTAGTTTTTTGTTTCTTTTTATCACCAATGTATGTGGATTTTGTCAAATACTTTCACATTATCTATTGAGATGATCATGTGGCTTTTTAAATTAATATGTTGTATTACACTGATTTGTTTTTTTGATGTTAAACCAGTTTTGCATTCCTTGGATAATCCTGCTTGGTCATGATGTATGGTCCTTTATATGCTGCTGGATTTGGATGACAGAGATTTTGTTGAGGATTTTTGTGTCTATATTCATAAGGGACATTGATCTTTTGATGTCTTTGCCTAGTTTTAGAATCAAGGCAAGACATGGTCCTAGGGCTGCTTTCTGGAGACTTTCAAAATTATACTAATTTAAAGGGAAGACCTTCAAGATGGCAGAGGAGTAAGACATGGAGATGAACTTCCCACAAATACATCAGAAATACATCTACATGTGGAACAACTCCTACAGAACACCTACTGAATGCTGGCAGAAGACCTCAGACTTCCCAAAAGGGAAGAAACTCCCCATGTACCTGGGTAGGGCAAAAGAAAAAAGAAAAAAACAGAGACAAAAGAATAAGGATGGGACCTGCACCTCAGGGAGGGAGCAGTGAAGGAGGAAAAACTTCCACACACTAGGAAGCCTCTTCACTGGCAGAGATGGGACATAGCGGGGTGGGGGTGGGGGAAGCTTGGGAGCCATGGAGGAGAGCGTAGCAACAGGGGTGCAGAGGGAAAAGTGGAGAGATTCCCTCACAGAGGATTGGTGCCGACCAGCACTCACCAGCCTGAGAGGCTTGTCTGCCCACCTACTTGGACGGATGGGGGCTGGGAGCTGAGGCTCTGGCTTCGGCAGTCAGATCCCAGGGAGAGGACTGGGATTGGCTGCATGAACGCAGCCTGAAGGGGGTTAGTGTGCCACAGCTAGCCAGGAGGGAGTACGGGAAAAAGTCTGGACCTGCCTAAGAAGCAAGAGACCATTGCTTTGGGGTGCGCAAGGAGAGAGGATTCAGAACACTGGCTAAACGAGCTCCAGAGAAAGGTGTGAGCCACAGCTATCAGCGTGAACACCAGAAACGGGCATGAAACACTAAGGCTGCTACCCCAGCCACCAAAAATCTGTGCAAGCACAGGTCACTATCCACACCTCTCCTCCTGGGAGCCTGTGCAGCCCACCACTGCCAGGGTCCCGTGATCCAGGGACAACTTCCCTGGGGGGAACACACAACGTGCCTCAGGCTGTTGCAATGTCACACTGACCTCTGCCACCTCAGGATCGCCCTGCAATCCATACCCCTCCCTCCCTGCCGGCCTGAGTTAGCCAGAGCCCCTAATCAGCTGCTCCTTTAATCCCGTCCTGTCTGGGTGGGAACAGACACCCTCAGATGACCTACATGCAGAGGTAGGGCCAATCAAAAGCTGAACTCCAGGAGCTGTGTGAAAAAAGAAGAGAAAGGGAAATCTCTCCTAGCAGCCTCAGGAGCATCCAATTAAATCTGAAAAATTAACTTGAAGTACCCTGAGACTGTGGAATGACTGAATACACAACGAATAATCCCAAAATTGAGGCAATGGACTTTGGGAGTAACTGTAGACTTGGGGTTTGCTTTATGCAACTAACTGGTTTCTGGTTTTATGTTTATTTTAGTTTAGTATTTAGAGTTTATTATCATTGTTAGATTTGTTTATTGATTTGGTTGCTCTCTTCCTTTTTTTTTTAAAATATATATATATATATATATATTTCCTTTTTCTCTTTTTGTGAGTGTGTATGTGTATGCTTCTTTGTGTGATTTTGTCTGTATAGCTTTGCTTTTATCATTTGTCCTAGGGTTCTGTCTGTCTGTTTTTTTTGTTTTTCTTTTAAATATAGTTTTTAGTGCTTGGTATCATTGGTGGATTTGACTTTTAGTTTGTTTGCTCTCTGAGTTCTTTCTTTCTTTTTTCTTTTTTTTTTTAATTTTTAAATTGTTAATAATTTTTTAATTTTAATCACATTATTTCATTTATTTTATTTTTATCTTTCTTTCTTTCTTTTTTACTCCCTTTTCTTCTGAGCCATGTGGCTGACAGGATCTTGGAGCCCCGCCGGGTGTCAGCCCTGTGCCTCTGAGGTTGGAAAGCCTAGTTCAGGATATTGGTCCACCAGAGACCTCCCAGTTCTAAGTAATATCAAATGGTGAAATCTCTCACAGAGATCTCCACCTCAATGCTAAGACCCAGTGCCACTCAACAACCAGCAAGCTACAGTGCTGGACACCCTATGCCAAACACTAGCAAGACAGGAACATAACCCCACCCATTATCAGAGAGGGTTCCTAAAATCATAATAAATTCACAGTCACCTCAAAAGACACCAGCGGATGCAGTCCGGCCCACCAGAAAGACAAGATCCAGACTCATCCACCAGAGCACAGACACTAGTCCCCTCCACCAAGAAGCCTACACAACACACTGAACCAACCTTAGCCACTGGGGGCAGACAGCAAAAGCAATGGGAATTACACACCTGCAGCCTGTGAAAATGAGACCCCAAACACAGCAACTTAAGCGAAACGAGAAGACAGAGAAACACAAAACAGATGAAAGAGCAAGGTAAAAGCCCACCAGACCAAACAAATGAAGAGGAAATAGGCAGTCTACCTGAAAAGGAATTAAGAGTAATGATAATAAAGATGATCCAAAATCTTGAAAATAGAATGGAGAAAATACAAGAAATATTTAACAAGGACCTAGAAGAACTAAAAAGCAAACAAACAATGATGAACAACAAAATAAATGAAATTAAAAATTCTCTAGAAGGAATCGATAGCAGAATAAATGAGGCAGAAGAACGGATAAGTTACCTGGAAGATAAAATAATGGAAACAACTACTGCAGAGCAGAATAAACAAAAAGAAATGGAAAGAACTGAGGACAGTCTTAGAGACCTTTAAAGTGATGAAAGGGAAAAATCTACAACCAAGATTACTCTACCCAGCAAGGATCTCATTTAGATTCAATGGAGAAATTAAAACGTTTACAGACAAGCAAAAGCTAAGAGAATTCAGCACCACCAAACCAGCTTTACAAGAAATGCTAAAGGAACTGCTCTAGGCAGGAAACACAAGAGAAGGAAAAGACCTACAATAACAAACCCAAAACAATTAAGAAAATGGTAATAGGAACATACATATAGATAATTACCTTAAAGGTAAATGGATTAAATGCTTCAACCAAAAGATATAGACTGGCTGAATGGATACAAAAACCTGTATATGCTATCTACAAGAGATGCACTACAGACCTAGGGACACATACAGACTAAAAGTGAGAGGATGGAAAAAGATATTCCATGCAAATGGAAATCAAAAAAAGCTGGCATAGCAATTCTCATATCAGACAAAATATACTTTAAAATAAATACTAAGGTCTTCCCTGGTGGCACAATGGTTGGGAGTCCGCCTGCCAATGCAGGGGACACGGGTTCATGCCCTGGTCCAGGAAGATCCCACATGCCACAGAGCGGCTGGGCCCGTGAGCCATGGCCGCTGAGCCTGTGCGTCTGGAGCCTGTGCTCCTCAACGGGAGAGGCCACAACAGTGAGAGGCCCGTGTACCACAAAAAAATAAATAAATAAAAATAAAAAATAAATACTATTACAAGAGACAAACAAGGACACAACATAATGATCAAGGGATCAATCCAAGAAGAATATATAAAAATTGTAAATATTTATGCATCCAACATAGGAGCACCTCAATACATAAGGGAAATGCTAAGAGCCATAAAAGGGAAAATCACAGTAGCACACTCATAGTAGGGGAATTTAACACCCCACTTTCACCAATGGACAGATCATCCAAAATGAAAATTAATAAGGAAACACAAGCTTTAAATGAAACATTAAACAAAATGGACTTAATCGATATTTATAGGGAATTTCAACCAAAAACAACAGAATACACATTCTTTTCAAGTGCTCATGGAACATTCTCCAGGAAAGATCATATCTTGGCTCACAAATCAAGCATTGGTAAATTTAAGAAAATTGAAATCGTATCAAGTATCTTTTCAGACCACAATGCTATGAGACTAGATATCAATTACAGGAAAAAATCTGTAAAAAATACAAACACATGGAGTCTAAACAATACACCACTTAATAACCAAGAGACCACAGAGCAAATCAAAGAGGAAATAAAAAAAATACTTAGAAAAAAATGACAATCAAAATATGACAACCCACAACCTATGGGATGCATCAAAAGCATTCTCAGAGGGAAGTTTATAGCAACACAATCCTACCTTAAGAAACAAGTAACATCTCAAATAAAAAACCTAACTTTACACCTAAAGCAATTAGAGAAAGAAGAACAAAAATAACCCTAAAGTTAACAGAGGGAAAGAAATCATAAACATCAGATCAGAAATAAATGAAAAAGAAATGAAGGAAATGATAGCAAAGATCAATAAAACTAAAAGCTGGTTCTTTGAGAAGATAAACAGAATTGATAAACCATTAGCCAGACTCATCAAGAAAAAAAGGGGGGCTTCCCTGGTGGTGCAGTGGTTGAGAGTCCACCTGCTGATGCAGGGGACACAGGTTCGTGCCCCGGTCCGGGAAGATCCCACATGTCGCGGAGCGGCTGGGCCTGTGAGCCATGGCCGCTGAGCCGGCGCATCCAGAGCCTGTGCTCCGCAATGGGAGAGGCCACAACAGTGAGAGACCCGCGTACAGAAAAAATAAAAATAAAAAATAGAAAAAAAGGGAGAAGACTCAAATCAATAGAATCAGAAATGAAAAAGAAGTAACAACTGACACTGCAGAAATACAAAAGATCATGAGAGATTACTACAAGCAACTCTATGCCAATAAAATGGACAACCTGGAAGAAGTGGACAAATTCTTAGAAATGCACAACCTGCCAAGACTGAATCAGGAAGAAATAGAAAATATGAACAGACCAATCACAAGCACTGAAATTGAAACTGTGATTAAAAATCTTCCAACAAACAAAAGCCCAGGACCAGATGGCTTCACAGGCGAATTCTATCAAACATTTAGAGAAGAGCTAAAACCTATCCTTCTCAAACTTTTCCAAAATATAGCAGAGGGAGGAACACTCCCAAACTCATTCTATGAGGCCACCATCACCCTGATATCAAAACCAGAAAAAGATGTCACAAAGGATGAAAACTACAGGCCAATATCACTGATGAACATACATGCAAAATTCCTCAACAAAATACTAGCAAACAGAATCCAAAAACACATTAAAAGGATCATACACCATGATCAAGTGGGGTTTAACTCAGGAATGGAAGGATTCTTCAATATATGCAAGTTAATCAATGTGATAAACCGTATTAACAAACAGAAGGAGAAAAAGCATATGATCATATCAGTAGATGCAGAAAAAGCTTTTGACAGAATTCAACACCCATTTATAACAAAAACCCTCCAGAAAGTAGGCATAGAGGCAACTTACCTCAACATAATAAAGGCCATGTATGACAAACACACAGCCAACATCGTTCTCAATGGTGACAATCTGAAACCATTTCCTCTAAGATCAGGAACAAGACAAGGTTGTCCACTCTCACTACTATTATTCAACATAACTTTGGAAGTTTTAGCCACAGCAATCAGAGAAGAGAAAGAAATAAAAGGCATCCAAATCAGAAAAAAAGAAGTAAAGCTGTCACTCTTTGCAGATGACATGATACTATACATAGAGAATCCTAAAGATGCTATTAGAAAACTACTAGAGCTAATCGATGAATTTGTTAAAGTAGCAGGATACAAAATTAATGCACAGAAACCTCTTGCATTCCTATACACTAATGATGAAAAATCTGAAAGAGAAATTAAGGAAACACCCCCTTTTACCATTGCAACAAAAGGAATAAAATACCTGGGAATAAACCTAATTAAGGAGACAAATGACCTTTATGCAGAAAACTATAGAACACTGATAAAAGAAATTAAAGTTGATACAAACAGATGGAGAGATATACCATGTTCTTGGATTGGAGGAATCAACATTGTGAAAATGAGTCTAATATGTAAAGTAATCTACAGATTCAGTGCAATCCCTATTAAACTATCAATGGCATTTTTCACAGAACTAGAACAAAAAATTTTACAATTTGTATGGAAACACAAAAGACCCCAAATAGCCAAAGCAATCTTGAGAAAGAAAATCAGAGCTGGAGGAATCAGTTTCCCAGACTTCAGACTATACTACAAAGCTACAGTAATCAAGACAGTATGGTACTGGCACAAAAACAGAAATATAGATCAATGGAACAGAATAGAAAGCCCAGAGATACACCCATGCACATATGGTTACCTTATTTTGATAAAGAAGGCAAGAATATACAATGGAGAAAAGACAGCTTCTTCAATAAGTGGTGCTGGGAAAACTGGACAGGTACATGTAAAAGTATGAGATTAGAACACTCCCTAACACCATACACAAAAATAAGCTCAAAATGGATTAAAGATCTAAATGTAAGGCCAGAAACTATCAGACCCTTAGAGGAAAACATAGGCAGAACACTCTATGACATAAATCACAGTAAGATCCTTTTTGACCCACCTCCTAGAGAAATGGAAAGAAAAACAAAAATAAACAAATGGGACCTAATGAAGCTTAAAAGCCTTTGCATAGCAAAGGAAACCATAAACAAGACCAAAAGACAACCATCAGAATGGGAGAAAACATTTGCAAATGAAGCAACTGACAAAGGATTAATCTCCAAAATTTACAAGCAGCTCATGCAGCTCAATAACTAAAAAGCAAACAACCCAATCCAAAAATGGGCAGAAGACCTAAATAGACATTTCTCCAAAGAAGATATACAGATTACCAAGAAACACATGAAAGAATGCTCAACATCATTAATCATTAGAGAAATGCAAATCAAAACTACAATGAGATATCATCTCACACCAGTCAGAATGGCCATCATCCAAAAATCTAGAAAAAATAAATGCTGGAAAGGATGTGGAGAAAAGGGAACCCTCTTGCACTGTTGGTGGGAATGTAAACTGATACAGACACTATGGAAAACAGTATGGAGTTTCCTCAAAAAACTACAAATAGAACTACCATACGACCCAGCAATCCCACTACTGAGCATATACCCTGAGAAAACCAGAATTCAAAAAGAGTCATGTACCAATATGTTCATTACAGCTCTATTTACAATAGCCAGGAGATCGAAGCCACCTAAGTGTCCATCAACAGATGAATGGATAAAGAAGATGTGGCACATATATACAATGGAATATTACTAAGCCATAAAAAGAAATGAAATGGAGTTATTTGTAGTGAGGTGGATGGACCTAGAGTCTGTCATACAGAGTGAAGTAAGTCAGAAAGAGAAAAACAAATACCGTATGCTAACAGATATATATGGAATCTAAGGAAAAGAAAAAAAAATGGTCATGAAGAACCTAGGGGTAAGACAGGAATAAAGACACAGACCTACTAGAGAATGTACTTGAGGATATGGGGAGGGGGAGGGGTAAGCTGTGATAAAGTGAGAGAGTGGCATGGACATATGTACACTACCAAACGTAAAATAGATAGCTAATGGGAAGCAGCCACATAGCACAGGGAGATCAGCTCGGTGCTTTGTGACCACCTAGAGGGGTGGGATAGGGAGGGTGGGAGGGAGGGAGATGCAAGAGGAAGGAGATAGGGGAACATATGTATATGTATAACTGATTCACTTTGTTATAAAGCAGAAACTAACACACGATTGTAAAGCAATTATACTCCAATAAAGATGTTAAAAAACATATGCTCCTTTCTTCCCACTTATTTGGGGATTTAAAACTTTTCTTTCTGTTATTGATTTCTAATTTTATTCATTGTGGTTGGAGACATATTTTGTACAATTTCAATTCCTTTGACTTGATTGAGGCCTGCTTATGACCTAATATTTGGTTTATTCTGGAGAATGTTCCATGTGTACTTGTGAGGAACGTTTATTTTATTATGGTTGGGTGAAAAGTTTAACTGATGTCTGTTAGATCTAGTTGGCTTATTTTGTTGTTCAAAGCTTCTATTTCCTCGTTGTTCTTCTCCTAGATGTTCTATTAATTTTTGATAGTGGTATATTGAAGATCCACTATTTTTGTTTAATTGTGTATTTCCCCTTTCTGCCTATAATGTTTTTTTCCAGGCCCTGTGCATGATTGACTCCTTTCATCTTTAAATAACTCCTCTGTAAATAACCTATGTAAAGTAACTCCGCCTCGTCGTTCTCTATTGCAGAAGCATATTTTTCATTATAATCACAAATGTCATTACTTTATCTATTGACTTAACTGCTCACTGTCTATCTCCCACTTTAGAAAGTGAGCTCCACGAATACAGGGACCTTCTCAGTTTTATTCTCTGTGTTTTCCTAGCACCTAATAGATAGAAGATAATAAATATGTGCTAAATGAAAGGATTTGTTTTTCTCTTTACTGCTGTGATGTAACTGTTATTAATGCATTTGCATGCTTGCTTTCCCTGCAATCCTTTCTTATTTTATCTGTCTCCCATGCTTTCCTATCTCTGCCTTGATTTCAGCTCCATTTTATAAAGGCCATTTTGTTTTTAAATTGTATTTGGGATTGCCGACAAGTTGCTTGAGCTTTATTGTCCTGATGTTATAGAAAATTATTTTCAGAGATCTGCTTTATTCCTAGTCTGTTTCCTGTGTTCTGAATCATTTCCTGAAGGACTGATAAGGATTTTATGATTTGTTTTATTTCCTCAGTTAGAATGAAGAATGCTCTTCACGTTCTCAGTACTATGCTTAGAAAATGATTGTGATTTTGCTTGATCCCTCTCAGCAACTTGGGTGCCAATCATTCTCCTTTTCAGATCTATGGCTTAAAAAATTAGTTGACATGTACTGTGACAGATTAGTTTCTTTGGCTACCAAAAGACCTTACCACCAAATTAATGGTAAAACCTTACCACCAAATTAATGGTGGTAAGCACTTGGGCCTTGGACACCACCACTCACCATTTGGTTAGCAGGTGAGTGGGATAAAGCTAGTTGACCTTTGGCCACTGTTTTGTCTTCATTCTGTCTCTCCAAGATTCAGGGGCCAGAGCTCAGGACAGATTCTGCACCCTACTCTGCCATGTGCTATGGCATCTTAGGGCCCCCCTTGTGGGGTAGGGTGGGGTACAACAAATTCATGGACTGGGTGATCTGGAGAGAAGTTTCATGCAGTAGCACTTCTGAAGGTTAGTCTTGCTAAGCCAGAGACTGATGGAAAGTTGTGCAGGTGAAACCTCTCCAGCTGGTCCATGGGAACTGGTGTTTAGGCCATAGGGGTTCATTCTTGTGGCCAAAGATGAGCTTAGCAGGACCGTTGGACAAAGCATTCAAAGAGTTTCACCTGGTCTTGAATCTTGGCTTCATGCTCTACTAGCTGGGTAAGCTTCTCTGAGACTCAGTTTTTGCCTCTGTAAATTGGGAATCATGGCCAGCTTAATGGTTTGCTGTGGGGATAGTTGATACATATAGCACACATAGTGTGGGGCCAGAGAGCATTTGGTTCTTTTCCCCTCAAATTCCTGGGTGCAGATTAGAGTGCAAACCCTTCCTGAAGTGAAATGCAATTTATTCTGCAAATAGTTACATTAACAGCAAAGAGTTCAGTGTTCACCAATTTGAGATTTAGACAACCATTCTTTTCCCACTGTATATTACCTGCATCATCCAAACCAAGGCTATTTCAAAACATCACTGGTTACCTTACTTAGAGCTTGAAATTTAAAATAATAACAGAAAGTAACACACAAATAATAAGGCTTTTCTAATGATACATGTAAATCTTGATAAAAAATAAATGAAACCCTCACATTGACAAGCAGGACTCATGGGTGCAATTGTAAAGCAGCTATGATTTTGTCTTTCATTTACCTTTAAATCCACTCTGAATAGTTGATTCATGGCTCATCCCTGACTTTTCTCATCACTGTTAGATTCTCCAATCACTGGAGTCACAAAGCACTGCTTCAATTGAACAATTTAAATGTCTAGTCTTATTCGTAAGAAGAAAATATTCTTCCTTCAGAATTGCTTCTGTCTTTTAGCTCTGTCTGGCTGCTGGGCAGATGAATGGGGGGGCCTGCCTGACTTCTTCATCCCACCCAATGCTTCTACACTTCCTCCCCCATCTTCCTCAGAATGACTTTAGAGCCGACAAGATTGAAGTCCAGGCAAGGAAAGATTGAAGGGAAACAGCAGAGCAGGAAACCTCTTCCTTGACTGGAGTTGTCCTCAAGGTTGAGCTCTGTATTTTCTATCTTTAAATTTATTTAAAACTAACCTTTTCTATTCTGAGATTGCTCCCTTTCTCTTTCGCTCTCTCCTCTCCGCCTCCTTTCTCTCTTTCTTGCTTATGCGTGCATTTGGGTGTGCGTGCCCACACATGGATCCTGGGCATCTCTTACCTGCAGTTCTCTTGATGGGCAAATGCCTCCCAGTTCCAGCTGGTCACTTGTGACTCCTTCAAAGCCTCCAGCTCCCTTCTGCTGAAGTTCTGTCTTCCCAGGCCCTCATCTAGGATGGCTCTAAGGCAAGCCCAGCTCTTTCTCCCTTGCGGTTCACATCTGGACCACAGGAAACACTCAAACCCTCATTCTCCGGATGAACTCTGGGAGTGTGAGCCTGGGCCAGTGCAGCATCAACCTCCCCCATGTTTTGTCACCAGAGAAGCAGCTTATGTACCCTCAAACGACAAAGGGCATGCATCTGAGCTATCTGGACACACGTAAGCAATCTGAGTTGGGCTGTTGGAATCCCTTTCTGCATGAGGTGTTGACAAAGAGTTGCCAGATTTGGAGGGAAAAAGAAAAAAAAAAAAGAGAAGCCCATTCACATTGAATTTTATTAGAATGTTTATTAGATAAACAAGGGAAAATTAGTTTGAGTATATCCTATGCAATATTTGGGACATACTTATGCTAAAAATATTCTCTATTTATCTGAAATTCAAAGTTAATTGGGCATTCTGCATTTAATCCACCAGCCCTTGGCTAGTCAGATTCAGAAATGCTCCAGGTCCTTTTATATACTCCCTGTAGGTGAGGTGTTCAGTATTCCTATAACCAGTTTTTAACCACCTTTTTGAAAATGTTTCACCCAAGTCTGAGTCATCACTTTGGAAGATGACTTTGGACATCACTTTGGTAGACTTATTATCTCAGTGCTTCATCTGAAATTTCATTGAAATATCCTGTTACCTTTAGAAAAAAATGCTCTTTTTTTTTTTTTACCATTTTCAGCACCCTACCATCACCAGGCCTCAGGAACTCTATACTTTTAAGACATGTTTGGCTAAGTTTGACTTAGCTATTTCATCAAAGACTTCTTTACTTTTATAATTTGGAGACAGAGATTTCACAGGGATGGCTTAGGCTAAAATAGTGACTCATTTTGAGGTGCTGGGACTCCTGATGTATTAGAAATTGCTGTGCTTGCTTCAACTTTTGGAGCACTGCTGGCTCCCGCCCAGCGTTGGAGGACAGGGCCTCTAACTCACAACGAACTAAGGCCAACGTTTCTACATAGGTTTTCCTTCTGGGGCCAGATCTTTTTTTCTTTTTTTTTCTTTTACGTTGATGATATATGATACAAATATTGTTCTTAATCAAAAGTATATTAGCAATCCACCATAAATATGTAGTTACAGGGAAATGATACAGCATATTTGAAGAGGATTATTTTCATAAGAAACACATATTCATTTCTCTGTCTGCCTTTTATCAACATGTATTTATCAAAATGTGGAAACTTGTCCATAGGCCACTTTTTAATTACTCATAGGTTGCTTGAAGACAGCTGCAGTCTAGGAAGGAAGAGAGAGTGAAAAGAATAGAGTGTTCTTAAAATTTGGCCATAATTTTAAGTAGAGAACTCTGCTGGCTTTATTCCAAAAATCTACAGAGAAGCCTCCACCAAACTTTTCCCCATCACTCTGATATTTCCTTATGTAGCACTTAACACAGATTCCCAGCTGACTCCTTATCCTTTATCATGTATATTTTTATTTTTCTTTAGTAATATTTTTTCAGATTAAAAATTATATAAGTTTATCAGAGAAGATCTGGAACTTATACAAAACGAGAGGACACAAGTCCTTAAAACCTATCATGGGGCTTCCCTGGTGGCACAGTGGTCGAGAGTCCGCCTGACGATGCAGGAGACGCGGGTTTGTACCCCGGTCTGGGAAGATCCCACATGCCGTGGGGTGGCTGGGCCTGTGAGCCGTGGCCGCTGAGCCTGCGCGTCCGGAGCCTGTGCTCCGCAGCGGGAGAGGCCACGACAGTGAGAGGCCTGCATACCGCAAAAAAGCAAAAAAGAAAAAACAAAAAACACACAAAACTTACCATGAAGGATTACATTTTGGTGATTATGAAAATACTATACATATTATTTTTTGACAAAACAGAAACCATATGGGATATACTATTTTGTAATTTCCTTTCCTGTGTTAACAATATGCCATAGAATTCTCTTATTTAAAAAAATATTGTATGTTATATTTTGGCTGTGGAGTATTTCATCATAAGGATTGTGCTACAAATACCTTCTGTGTTGTGTTGGATAGGTATGTTGCCTTTCCTATTTTTTATATTATTGTAACTAATTCCATAGAAAACATCTTTGAAAACAAATCCTAGTGTATGTCTGATAATTCTTTTCCTATACATTAAGATTAATGGAATTATATGATTCAAGGGGAAGTACACTTTGGAACCCTGGAAACATACTGCCAAACTGCTTTTAGGAGAAACTGCGGAATTGGCCTTCCACTAAGGTTCTATGAGAATGAATGGTTTTCTAGAAAAGTTCCTGAACCCTCATTAACATTGGATGTCATCGTTTTTGAAAATGAAAAATGATATCGAAGTTTATTTAGCATGTAACATTTTTTAAACATTCAACACATAAGCCAAATGGATGGATTTTTAGAGCTTTGGGCTTCGTTTCTTTGTTATTGAAAATTAGGAGATTGAACAAGATCATCTCCGTCTTTCTCATCTTACTGGCCTCCTCTGACTTAGCGTCTGAGTCACAATGAGCCAGCAGCAATGTGTCCCCTGTAAAAACACAGGCCCAAAGTAGTTTTGAAAATGAAGGACACCAGGCAACATCTGCTTAACAATTATCTACCTATAATCCCAAGTAGCTTGATCTTACATTTGCTCATTGCTACTTGAGGAAATAACACCTTTGCACATCTTATGGTATTTAATTTTCCCCCTCTTGCCAGTTCCCTAGATTCAAGTATGTCAAGCTTCATATTGACACAACAAATAAGAGTATCAATCAGGGACAACATCCTGAAATGAGGCATTGATTTAAAAAGACAATAATTGTTAATATTGTTGGTGAACTTACCAAGTGCCAGGCTTTGTGTTAGTTGCTTCATACACACAACATTTCATTTAATCCTCACCATTTTATCAGAGGTGCCACAAGTAAGGCTTAGAGAGAGAGGGCACCCCGGGAGACACAGACACTGTGCAAAGGGACAACTTGAACTCCGGCCTTGCTGCCTCCCACCTGTGCTCCGAGGCAGGTCACCAGCAAGTGCTCAGGGCTCCTACACTTGCTGTGTGGGCTTCCTTCCTCTTCTGCAAGGGACTGAAGGCACTTGCTGGATAGGCTGAGATCCATGTCAGGTAGATTGTATTTTGGAAACTTCTCAACTTTATATAGTTATTCCTAAAGCCATGATTTATTTTAATGTATTGGGCCCCCTATAGGTTAATCTCTTACCCTAAACAAGAAGTATGATAACTGCATACATGAACTAAGGAAACTGGCCTTTATGGAAAGAAATATAGGGAAGGCAAGTATACACGGGAGGCCAGTCATGTGCCAGTCACTGGGTCAGGCATGTTCATAAGGGAAACAACCCCGTTACAGTTCAAGTGCTTTATTTTATTTATTTATTTTTTTGCGGTACGCGGGCCTCTCACTGTTGTGGCCTCTCCCATTGCGGAGCACAGGCTCCGGACGCGCAGGCTCAGCGGCCATGTCTCACTGGCCCAGCCACTCTGCGGCATGTGGGATCCTCCTGGACCAGGGCATGAACGCATGTCCCCTGCATCGGCAGGTGGACTCTCAACCATTAAGCCACCAGGGAAGCCCCAAGTGCTTTGTTTTTTACAATACATCCCTCAAATTGCGGTTTCTCCCATTAAAGCCACAATTTCTGCTGTCATAATCTGTACATAGGGGTGTGTGTGTGTGTGTGTGTGTGTGTGTGTGTGTGTCACACCTGAGTGCAGGTGTGTGGTCTGCATGCTGCATGTCCTGGAGGGAAGAAGATGAGGGAGACATGCAGGGTAAACAGTGCTCTGGTCCCTTTTCTGAGTCCTTCATCTTTGGGATGTGCAGGAGTAAGTCTGCCACAAACAAGAGGGTGAGAGAGCAAGGCAGTGGCTTCCAGTTCAGAGTTGACTGGAATCTCCTTTTGGTTTTGGTTTCAAAAGGAGTTGTTAAAAAATACTTTCTGTACAAGGAAGGTCCTCCTTGAGCAAGGAAGGTCTTTGAATCAGCCTTTATTGGTGCTTGTGTAGCTAATTTCCATTAATCCAAGTTAATGTTTTTGAAACTTTAAATATGGTCTCATAGTAAGATATTTTTTCTTTTACAAATTAAGACACAGAAAATGAATTTTGAAGCCAGAAAAATTGAGTAATCTCAGTTATGACTGAAGTAATGCTACAGAAAAATGGCATGTGTTCAGTTTTTCTCCCCTAGAATAAGTATGGCCATCCTGGTGGCTGATGAAGTGGAGACGGTTAGTTTAATAAGCAAAAGATTCATATTTCATTAGATGTTCTAATGAGGAAGTGCCAACAAGCCTGTAAAGTTTTCATTCTGCTACTTCTTTGGGGAAAAAATGGAAAAGAGATACAACGAAATTCCAGTTGTTCCAAATGTATGCACAGATAGAGCAAGGAACACAATAGGCAAAATGCTTGCTCTCACCAAGCTTCTGTTTTAATGACGACAGGAGATTAAAAAAAAACAACAACAATACACAATTCAAAAGATAATATATTAAGTAGATAAATCAAAAAATAGCAGTATAAGCAGCTTTTTAGAAGTTATAGAAGTAATCACAAAAAGGAAAAAAAGAAAGGAGTGAGAAGAGTTCTGGGGAACAGAGCTGGGATGAGGCACGGCACTCAGGTCTTTATTACATTGTAAGCCCTTTATCCTAGTTGCTTTCTTAAAATGTATTTTAATTTGTAATTTGATGGCATTAAACATTTGTTTAAAAACAAAACTTTAATGAAATCTGGTAGAGAGTGGGGTGGAGACAGGAAAAAAGAGAGAGAGACTGGAGACGGTGGATGAGGCTGTGGTTTTGAGAAGTTTCGAGAGGAGGAAAGGAGAAGTAGCGGTAGAAGAGAACACTGCATAACGATTATATTTAAGTGTGTGCACTTGTGGTAGGAGACCAGAGCAGGAAAGGGCACACAGGGGGACTGTGAAGTTGCCTCTACTGCTCTTTTCATTCGAATCTCAGCGCCATCATCGCTGTTAGCAAGTTCCTGTGCCTCTGCAGGGTCCTGCTGTCTGATTGGTCCAAGTCCGAAGCTCCGTGCAGACTCCCAGTTTCAATGGTTTAAAAGCCTGGTAATCGGGAGAAGGGATGATTGTTCTAACAGAACTCCAAACCACAGGCAAGGAAGGTGTTTAGATCAACGTTTATTGGTGGCTGTTTAGCTAATTTCTGTCCCCACCATATTTTATAACTGCCATAAAAATTTGGCATTCCAGAACCTAACATGTTTTTGGTAAGCCGTTGAAAGATTTAGATGCTCCCTGTGACATTTATCAGGATAAGAGGGTTGTTTTACTCACTGGGGCATTTTTCAGGTTTTCAGTTCTTAATGAATTTTTAAAATTGAATTGTTTTCAATATTTAAAAACTAGGTTTGTTTATTTATTTATTTATAGAATATACAAGATTGAAATTTTGGTGAATGGTTTGCTTTTATATTTTTACATTTTTTAGCCTCCTCCTCAATAAACCCTTTAGAGATGTTGTGGATTAAATGAATACTATCGGGCTTCCCTGGTGGCTCAGTGGTTGAGAGTCCGCCTGCCGATTCAGGGGACGCGGGTTCGTGCCCCGGTCCGGGAGGATCCCACATGCCGCAGAGCGGCTGGGCCCGTGAGCCATGGCCGCTGAGCCTGCACGTCCGGAGCCTGTGCTCCGCAACAGGAGAGGCCACAGCAGTGAGAGGCCCGCGTACCGCAAAACATAAATAAATAAATAAATAAATACATACTATCTACTTTGGCCCAATTTTCAGGATTTAAAAAGTGGGTTATTAGACCCCAATACATACAGGTCTCTGTTAAAATGGAATAATCCTGGCCTAAATAGATCCATTCTGGGTCATTCTAAAGAGTAGAAAGCAGGGGATGGATAAGGGAACTGTGTCAGTCCATGACCTGACACAGGTCCTGGAATGACCTGAAACCACAAGGCTCAGGGACCCGAGTTTCACTGTCATGCTCTGGTTACTGTTAGAGAAAGAGCAGGAACCACAGGGAGGCAGCGGTCCTGGCCCACTGCAGGTGGCTCCATCAACTGGTACAGAACCAAGGGAGAAGGTCATCCCCTTGCTTTTTGCTTCACCTTCTCTTTGATTCAGAATGTTTTGTTTTGTTTTTTTTCCTCAGTAGGAAGAATATATGTTAGGAGAGAATGGAACGCCAGGCTGAGGTGCAGTAGGAAGGGGGCTCTGAGAGTGAATTCCCAATTGTCCCAAGGTGTTGAGGCTCTTGGCTAAGAAGAATTATCCTCTAGGAGCTGAGTCTCCTGCTGAAGATGATGGTCTGATCGTTTGCCTGTTTGTGAGGAACGGTGAAGAATAGAAAAGGAAAAAGATGGGCTTCGAGTTAGGAATTGTAACTGATTGAATAGCTTTATCATTGTAACAGCTATTAACATAATGGCTATTTATGTCAAGGGTTACATTTATATCATATGTCTGTACTAATTACTTTTATTAATGATCATGATAAGAATAGCTATCACTTGTTGTGGTTTTATGATGTGCTAGGCACTGTGCTAAGCACATGGATGACATCCTTGAAACTTTTCCATGTACCTGATCAAACTGGAAGGCGTCTATAGAAATATAGAAAAGTGATTGAGGGGGAGCAGTTGATGTTATGCTAATTAAATAACAATATTGCTAAATAACAAATGCATGACCACCACAACATTGGAAAAGATAGTAGAATTAGTACACAAAAATGGTAGGCTGGAACCACAGGACATTTTTAGATGAATATATGTCATGACTGAATGTAAGGATGTTTTCTTACTTAAAAAAAAAATTGCAAAGTCTATTAGGAAGGCATGGCTTAGCAGCAAGCAGCACAGATAGAAAAGATCTGGGAGATTTCTTGAGTGGTTATCTTTGCGTGGTGTTTGTGGCTGCCAAAATATCTTACCATGACCTTTGGTGGCATTTGCACAGGTAGAACATGCAGAGCAAGGGAGGTGACCAACCTGTTCCGCTAAGTGTTTTCTTTCAGATGCAACATTTAAAGAGAAGAGTTAAAATGAAGAGAAGTATGTTTAGAGGACAGTTATATGGCATGCAAGGGGACTTGAAACCATTCAGATGTGGAGCTGGTAAAGGAAAAAAGCTTGGAGAAGAGGAAACTGTTTAGCTTGGAGAAGAGATTGGGTGTGTGTGTTGGGATGGTCTTGGGGAGAAAGGACTTGAGTCCTGCTGTCAGAATTCTGAAGAGTTAAGGAAGGAATCAAATAGACAATTTCATTAGAGCTACAGAAAGTAAAGCCAAGCCCAAGAGGTGGTAGTTATAAGTAGATAGAATTCAGTTCAGATTAAGAAATTATTTTCAAACATTTGGAGCAACCTTCCAAATCATGAGTGGTTCCAGTAGAGCTTTCAAAGTGTTTTGGTTCTAAAATTCCTTTAATTCTATAAATTTAAACCTGTACCTTTAAATCGGTGCATTTAAACTATGGTCAATAGATGGCAGTAGGATACCATGGATTTTTCCAGTAGCATCTGGAATTTCACCCTTAAATATTCTGGAAATAGATGATTTTTTTTTCTAATTGTTGTTTGAAGGTATGTCCTAATCCATTGTTCAGAGAAAAATCGCTGATTTGAAAAACAGGAAATAATAGTTTCTAATTAAATGGACAAGAATAATTAGAAATACTTTCATTTTACACTAGTGATAGCCCAGTGTTTCCTTATTGGCCTCTAAAAATTCATGGTAGTGTGTGTGTGTGTGTGTGTGTGTGTGTGTGTGTGTGTATGTGTGTGTGTGTGTGTGTGTGTGTGTGTGAATGCAAGGATGAAAGGATGAAAGTTCTGGTTTGTTTTTAAATAATTCCAAAATTTAATGTAAAGTTTTGTAAAACTTAAAAAACACCTTACTGAATTGAATGGAAAATGTTTCTACAAAGCCATTTTTTGAAAAATATTCTCTTCCTTCTACAAGCTTATTTGTGTACTTAGATATCTATACATTTTAAAAGAAAAGTATGTGTTCTTCATAAATGCACCGAACAAAGAAGTTTTCCTAGTATTTTTAAAAATACATTTTGTTATGGATTGCTCAGCTTGGGAGATTTTCATCTATAAGAGACTTGCTCCCCCTCTGGACACCTTTAGGAGCTTTGTAATAAAGAGAAGGGCCTGAATTTTTAGGCATGCAAGCCTAGAGAAATATTCTTTAGAAATGGATATGTGTCCAAAGCACATGGAAAATAAAGCATATTGGTCTTTAATTTGGAAAGAGGAAGATAACATCGTTTCACACCCTCCTTTTATTTTTTTTATTTTTATATTTTTTTGCGGTATGCGGGCCTCTCACTGCTGTGGCCTTTCCCGTTGTGGAGCACAGGCTCCGGACGCGCAGGCTCAGCGGCCATGGCTCATGGGCCCAGCTGCTCCGCGGCATGTGGGATCTTCCCGGACCGGGGCACGAACCCACGTCTCCTGCATTGGCAGGTGGACTCTCAACCACTGCGCCATCAGGGAAGCCCACACTTCCTCCTTTTTTGTTTTTGTTTTTTTATTTTTGGTTGTTCAAAAAGCACAACCTTTATGCGTGTCAGGTTCACACGTATGTAACATAGCAACACCTAATAACTATCTGCCTTTGAGCAGCATATTTACACTATGTGTCAGTTTTATATATTCTAGGCTGGTTCCATGTCAAAAAAAGTTGGTGAACGGTTAGTCCTAAAGCACACTTTCTTTCCCTTATTCCTCTCCAATTCAAAGCAGTGAAACATACTTGGACTCCCAGGGAGACAAATTGTTTTAATTTGCTAACATTTTGGGACTCTCCAGGACTGTGGGAGATAATTCCCAAGTATAGAGAGGCCCCTGATAGAGTCTTAGCCAGACGTTTTCTAATATGACTCTTCTAGACAAAAACCAAGCAAAAAATGAATGTCTGCACAGGCTTCCCGTCTGACCCACTTATACATGCACTTTCTCATTCATTCTGTTTCCTCTCTCTCTCTCTCTTTCTCTTCTGTTTCTCATTTTTATTTTAATTGATGGGAATCACGGACAAAGTTGTAGTCCTCTGAGTGGGAGCTGGGAGATCGGGAGATCGGCGCCCATCACAGAAAGGCTGTGTGACCTTTGCCAGGACCCTTGACTTTCTGAGCCAGCCTACCTATCAACATAGCTGCTCTCCTGCTGATTGAAATTTGACAAAGATTTATGAAATAAATGTCTGGAAAGTTTTGTTATGGCTCTCTCAACAAAAGGCTCTAAGGCTCTACGTAAAAAGAAAGTAATATGCACTTAATCTACAACTGCTGAAGTGTTTCGTTTTGGTCCATAAAACAAGCATAATTAATGCCATCTATGTATTTTCCCTATTAAGGCTTTGTGTCACTCTTTTAAAGGAGAAAAATCAGAGGGGACTAAATGTTCTTTATTTTAGCAAATAGTGCTAATGTTCTTTTTCTATGAAATATATACATTCCTCCTACATGTGTAGATACCATATATAAATAATATGCCCCACATTTTTCCTGCTTCAGTGTTTCTGCACGCTAAAAAATTTAGCTAAGTAAAATTCAAGCTCTTTCTTACAAGCATTCATTTTTTATTATATAATTCTTCAATAATTAGAGAGTTGCTTGAAGGTAATACTTTTATTTTTGCTTTCAGGTTTTTGAACTGAATATTACTTAATGAGAGGGTGGAGTAATACATACTTGAAAAAATATGTAATTTAAAAATTTTAGAAATTTGCTTCAACTAAAGAATCTTGCTAAGACCTCTGGGCACTTGTACGCTGATTTCTAGGTTGTGGAGTTGAAACTCAGAAAGGTAAATCCCATCATTTTTTAACCATATCTTGATGTGAAAGAATTTGTCAGTAAGCAAATATTTTCATGCTCACAAAATAAAATTCTTAGGAGAGTATCATGATAGAAACATTTCACACCAAAACAACTTGTTCAGTTTGAACACATGAGAGCTAATGTTATTTGTTTGTTTATTTGTTTGTCTTTTCCAGTGAGAGGCAGTTAATTATTGAAGCATGGAGAACATTTTGTATCCTGGTTTGTGGTTGTGCTTTGCAAACCTGAGTCTAATGAGACCAAGTTCTTGACCTAACTCTGCACTTGCTTGCTTCTTTGATTTAAAATCGGAGCATCTGAACATTGGTGAGTTTTTTAAAATAATACTTTCTTCTTCTTGTTGCTGTAGCCTCATGAAGAGTGATTTTTTAAAAACACAAGAGACAAAGCTTTGGATCTGATATAGGAAAAAAGGCGTGATGGGTCTGGTAGACATCTATGGCACATATATTTATTTAACGGCATGCTATAATGCATATTATTAATGATGACAATCATGAACTTGCATGCATTGTTTATTTTGTAAATACGCATAATGGAGCTTTCAAAAGAGGGATCAGCTGCCCCTTGCAACTATGACTGTCTGCTGTGGAAGTAACGACTCAGGGACCTTTGAGTACGTGGGTTCCTGACCTGGTCCATTTCACTATTTTTGCTCTTGGAACATTTTGTTAAGGCCATCTATAATTTCCCGGAGCTAGCATCTAAAATGAACTGCAGGTCTCCTTTAAATCTATATGGCAAATGAGATTTGAATATCTGTAAGTGGATTTGAACATCAACAGCACCTGTAAAACTAAAAGCCATTAGTTTGTAGCCATAAAATGCAAAAAAGCTTCGAAGGTTCCTCTGTTATGGGGAACACTCTTTAGACTGGAGATAGGTAATTTGATTAGTGTACCTCTAATCCACTCTGTTTCGACTCTGAAAAGAGGAAATGGAATAGGCAGAAACTCCTCTCTACCTGAGACCTGAAACATCTCGGCTCATTTCAGTACTTTGAATTCTTATTAGTATTTTTATGCCAATCCCCCCAAAAAACTTCCAATTGACATTTGTGTTTCTTTTTGACTTTTCTTTGCTCTATCTGAATTATTTGGTTTTGGTGAAAATAGGTGGGATAGAATGAAGGAAGGCTCAATTTAGAGGGGCAAGTCTAATTATGTGTTATCCCGGAATTCATTTGCCTGTTACCTGAAACCTGAGCTATCATGCCTGCCTCATGTTAATTTCTCCATCTGATTGAGGAATCAAAGAATCGCAGGGACACATTGGAATGAAGGAAGAAAATATTTGTTTTTGTAAATTTAACAAAACGTGGCTGTAACATATCTTAAAAGTGCATCTTCCATAGTGCAGCCGCTCTAAATATTACATCTACTTTAAATGTTGTTGGGTGTCTGAGGTCTTTGTGGAGAGGGTTTGATGCCGGCTTTTGTTGCAGGAGGACTAGTGTATTCTGTGATGCAGGAAGGTTGCCTGTTCAAAGGATACAGCCTTACTTAGGGTTTCTTTTCTTTCTTTCTTTTCTTCTTCCCTCCCCCACCCCCACTTTGTGGTTTTTCCTGGGGTGGGCTTCAGTCTAAAACATTCACATGGAACTCCCAGTCTTTCTTCTTTCAAAAAAGACAAATCCTTCATGATAATAATTACAAAATCCTCAGTAAGATTTGTAAATTGAATATACATGAAAATATATTGGCTGATTCGCAACCTTTTGTCCTAAATTAAGTAAATAACTCTAAACTTGTTGTTGCTGGAATGGAAAGTATTTATAGATATTAGTTACTGTCAAACTAATTTAAACTATTCCTTATGAATTTTCTTCCAGTTTTACAATTTTCAGGAGTAATTGCAGCCACCTACGTGCACAATCCTCCCATATTATTCTTAATTATATTAAATATCTACCCCACACGCAGTTGAAATTGCATTTTAATAAGTATCCTTTATTCGGATTTTTTTAAAGGTTTTTATTCATTCAGACTGAATATTAGTTTAGAAAGTAGAGAAATCAGGCACGGGCAAGGAAATCCAGGCCTGTGATGTTTCTCGGACAATGATTTGGGTGAGTTGACTGGTGTGTTTTGTTGAGAAAAGGACGGATGGGATATTGACAGTTTCCTATCAATAGCTGGGCCCTGGAGGCCTGGCTGTTTGGGCCCACACTGATTGACTACTCCTTAATAGACATATAATTGTTGACAAATACCTTCCAATAGACTGTGGCAGCGCCCAGCAGACAAAGGAGATTTCAGGATGATAGAGACCAGAGCCAGCCATTGGTAGAGGCAGAACCTCACAGAGGAAAGGACTTTAGCTTTATAGAGAATCCTTCTAAGAGAAAGCAGGTCACCGCATACCCATCGCAGACCCTGAGCAATCCTGCCTCAATCGAGAAATTAAAAAGACTCGTCTCTGTGTATCGTGGAGTTTGCCAGGGAGGGATAAACTCAGACTTCTTTTTGTGCAGCTTGGTGACAAATCTGTTGATTTTCCTACATTAAAAAATTATGTGTGTGTGTGTACATATATACGTATATAAAATATATATATATACACCTACACATATATAAATTTTGATATCTAGAATATTTTTAGCTTGTTTAATGGCATTATAAAACCTATCAACCTGATGTTCTCAGGAAAAAATAGGCTATCATTGATTTCAAAGAGACTTGGGCAGTGATTGGAATATGGAAAAAATTTTGCATTTGCACATCAGCCCCATTTACTACTAGAATACCAGAGGAGCCTGGAGCTGTTCCTATAACGCAAGGGCATCCAGGAGCATTCGGGAACCTCCATCTCAGCTTCAGGGCTTGTCAGCCTTCCCAGATCAATGCCTGGCTGAGAAATAGCTCTTGAAAGTTGGCCTCGCAGGTTGCATTCCCTCAGTCTGTTCAGTTTCAGTAATTCCCCTCCTTGGGGGGCTTACTCTCTACTAGGAGAGGCCACAATTCCTTTCAGTGCATGACAGTAGCCCTCAGACAATGGGACTAAGAGAGGTTATTTAGCTCTGCAAACTGGTGGGAGCTAATAAAATAAAATAAAATAAGAAAACAAAGTTCAAGTGCAACCTCGGCCTACTCAGCATAAAACACTAGACGAATCTGCATATTCGAGCCAGGTTTAACGGGGTCAGTGAAGCGGGGCCCCAAATAGGGTCCTGTGAACACATAAGGGTGACATGGCAGGCTGCCTCCTGACACCATGCATGAAACTGAACTGGCTTGTGCCCCAAAGCCCTTGAGTCCTGCCTTTGATTCTTATTGATCAAATGCACAGATGAAATCCCATGTCACAGAGCAAGGCAAAACCTGAGTTTTCTATGTCAGCTTCTAGGAATCCCAGTGAAGCCCTTTCCAAATCATCTTTTTATGCATGAAGGAGAACTGGAGTGCACACATATTTCAGGAAGATGTGCAAAGTGGGAGAGGAGATATGTAGGTCTGATAGCTCCCAGGCTTTGTGGCAGAAGGACGAGCCAGATAAGAATGTTATACTTGTTACCTGTTGTCAAATTCAAACCTGGAGTTAGGATTCGTTCGGGTAGGGCAAGATTATTTTGAAAGTTGCTTGTTTGTAATCTGTAAGCATTCCTAAACAGGCAGGCTTCTGCAAACAGCTGCCTCAAAATGTTGTGTGTGTGTGTGTATGTGTGTGTGTGTGTGTGTCCATTAATTCAGAATTACTCCAATTACAAGCTTTTGATGCTCTGAAACCCTCTCTCTAACCCAAAAGAGATGGAGGGCCCTCGGACTGTCCAATCAGATCATTTTCCCTGCTGCCTGCAGCAGATGTAAGCAATTTACTTTTTTATTTCTGCATATTCAGTGTGAGCGGAGCTGTTGGGGACCTTTCACCCTAGAGCCTGCAGGATTCTAACCCTATCAAATTAAAGCATTTTGCTCACTTATTCCCAAACGCTTTGCTGGTGCTAAGCAGACATCCTGCTGCATAGCAATGGCGGGTGTTCGTGTCCACTCATAGCTCCAGCCTAATCAGAGATTATTAAGGAAAATATACAGTGCTTTAATTTGATGAGATTGGTTATAGGTAGTGCAGTTAAAGGTCACACTCCTGCGTGTATCTCTGTCCGTCTCTGTAATATTTTCTTCTCGCTTGACAATCCTGAGCTGCAAACAATAGGCCAAGGCGACACATTTATTTTTGACATGCTATGATGGGCTCAACAGGGATAAAGATGAATTATTTAAAGATTGCATAAACAAACATCCTGGGCAAGGTTTTGGTGACATCTTTCCCTTTGTGCTCTGTGGATGCTGTGGCCTTAAAAGAAAGTGTTCAAGAAATGCCTCCTCTGGGCAGGAATGCATTTAGACGGAAGGCCCAGATAGACTGCTGCCAGATGGCTGGGTTGGCTGTCTAACTCCTGTTGCAGGCTGGTCAGGGAGGGCCCTGGCTCCCAGCTCCCAGGGAAAGATGTCTCTGAAGCACTGATTTTCTCCTCTGACCCTGGAAACTTCTCCACCTGCTGTTAGCTAATTGAGCCAGCCTGCCTGCACTGATGGGAGTGTCAGGGCTGCTGGGGGCCATGGGAGCTGTTTAGTTGCATCCTGTGCATTTTTGGAGAAAAAATCAGGGTACTGGAGGTGGCCTACTAGTTCCTTGGCACGGTGATAGAATTACCTGACTCTCTCTGCTCATTTGAGGGTTGATTTTCATACAAGTTTCTTTCCTGGAGAGGCCATTTCTGATTTCAGTGCCTCCAAGCCTTAGGATATACGGGCACTGATGAGCACCCTGTTCATTTGTGGAGCTAAGGGATTTTTCTCATTCCTGTTTTTCAAATTCAGACACTGTTGAAGGCGCAGGGAAAGCCATCCGAAGAAACAAGGGCAACTTCTAATCTTCTGTCAAACTTAATGGTTTCTGTGTATGCGTCCATGTAATAGACCAACTGCAGGCTGATTTACCTAGAAATTTACATGAAAATTGCTTTATGCAGCTGTATGTAAAAATTCAAGCCGCACAGTGTCACTGTACCATGCAGGTCAGCGCGAAGCCCTATGGTATTGTAGCTGAAAACAATTTGTTTTCATTCATGGGAGGAGCGGGAGGGATGCAGCAGGGTGGGGGGCCCGAGGACACTGAGAGGGCTCTTCAGGACAGTGCTGTGGGTGTGCAGAGCCACAGGGGGAGGGGCAGAGGGCCTCCTCCTTTCCCAGCCGGATCCTGCCTCACATCTTTAAGGCCTTTTTTTCCTTGAAAACTTTAATATTCTAAGGGGAAATTATGCCTAGTTTGTTGTTCTGGTCCCACTCTATTACCTAACGCTCATACTAAATTATTTGAAAGACTTGACTACTTCAGCTGGAAAATAGAAGGAGCAGAGGCTCCTTAAGAAATTGTTGCTGTGTTTTCCTTCAGAGGGGTTGAAGATTCCACAAAATCCTCTCTCCATATGTTGATTTATTTGCAATGTTCATACTTTTGAAATGTGATACTTTGGGGTAATAGAGAAATCGTAATAATCATAGTAACAATAATAATAAAAAAGATGCGGAGGACTCTGGAACCATTTCTCATTGGGAGTTTAGGTGAGGGTGGGTAGGTATGCCTCCTGGGTCTGGCTCAGGCCTTTAAGATGCTCCCTTCCTGCCTTCCCAATGAAATAGTCACAACACACCAGGGAGTTCTGTGTTTATTCCACAAGAGCCTTGAATGCATTTAAAGTTGGTGTGCAGTTTGTTTCCCTTGCATGCACTTTGCCAGGCCAAGACTGCTCTGTGTCCACAGATCAGAGGCCCTGTCACAATCCTAGTGAGGTCACCTGGTCTCCTGCTGTGTGGGAAGAGGACCTGCCCTCTCTCTAATTGCTGGGCCTGTGGCCTGGAAGTGAACACGTCTCCAGGCTTCTAAGGAGGGATGCTTTGAGCCAGAAACGCCAACAGCAGCTTCTTAGATTTAGTTAACGCTTTATTAATTTGTATATTGTGTGCATATATCTGCATGCATCAAAACCTTTATCATCGTTTTATGCTATGAAATTCTCCTATAAAGACAGTTAATATGATGGTTCCCATTTGCTAGAGTTATATGGTTAAGTGAAGATCTTTATTTAGAACAATTGTTTTTATAGTTGGGATCTGGATAGTTGTGAGAATGTCTTAGAATTTGGTGGTGAGGGGTGGCTGGGTGAGGGCAGCCTCTTCCATGGGACCAACTCTGGCCATTTATCTGCTTGATGTACCATCTCAGTACTTTTTTCTTTTATTTCTGTTGCTGTCTGCTGATTCCCATTTTAAAACTGATCCCTTGGGAATGTGTCTTATTTAATTTTTTCTTTGTTCAGCTCCAACCTAGATTTCCCCTACTACAGAAAAAAGCCTAAACAAACAAAAAACAAACAACAACAAAAACACTAAAAGGTCTGCTATATTTTCTTACATAACATGCAAAACAGTTAAAAAATTGTTTATGTTTCAGTCTTTCCATTTTTAAGATCATAACTTTGCCATGAGTGGAACCTCAAATTCTTGTCGTTATTTAGGTATTTAAGGTACAATTGGGGCAGACTATTGCACTTCTTTTGAGGAGAATCCTGAAGGCAGGCCACAGGCCAGATGAGAATATGCTCTTTTGAAGAATAAGTAAAGCATTAGCTTGGCAAAAACTTTTCATACATTGGAGGGCCTTATAATACAAACCCGGTTATTTAGGAATCCATAAGAGAATTTATAACATTAGATGATTTTATTCTATAAGCTTTAGGGTATAAGGAATGATGTTAATCAAAAAGTTAATTTATTGGTAGACAGATGTTAGGAGGCTGAGGGAAAGGATGAAATTGACTTTGCACGTTGTCAAGCTGATTATACAAACAAACTAGGAAGAAATGCTTGAGCTACTTCTATTGGACATCCATTGCAGTGGTGTCCAAAACACTTTTTTAAAATCAAAATATCACTTTCCAATTGTCTCTGACTAATGTCATCATATCATCACCGTCAGTATTGTAAATGGGATTTATTATTTTGTTTTGATAGCTGCTGCAATGTTATAAAAACTGCCATTTCCCTTTATGATTTTTCACATGAGATCCATGTATTGGAACCACTTCAGCTGTCATATGCCTCACCGGATGTGTCATGTTATCAGACATAACCTGGTGATCAGGAGAAACTGGACAGGAAAGTTTACTGAAATTTAGATGGATCTAAAAACAACAATAACAAAAACAAACAAAAACAAAAGAGGTTATTCCTAAGGATTTCTAATACAAATTTTTGTTACTTCTGGGTTTTTATTGTCTATGTAGAATATATGGCACACCTAGTCTCAGGTAGATGATTTTACTTCCCTCAACCTTACAGGGAAAAAATAAAATAAACTGTGGTCTGGAATTTAAATGTTAGAATGTACTTCAGTCTAACATAATGTGATAGGCTTAAGTAACTTCTGTCCTTCTATTGTAGAAAATTATTTTCCTAATGTGTTATTGTGATTCTTTCCATTTATGAATCAGGTTGCATTTGAAAGACCTGAAACCTACAGAGATTGATTTTCATGCTGACACTCTGTTTGTAATTTTGAGAGTGGCCACTAGTTGGGAGTTAGTGCTAATGAGGGTCACTGAGGTATCAGATGAAACTAAGGGGAGTCTAGAGATTTTGTGACTTCCATGTATGAATATGTACAAAATAGAGCTGTGTATGAAAGCAACAATACAAATATACCATTAACCACTAATTACTAGTGTTTGTACATGGAATTAAAGAGAAATACAATTTTAGCAGGACAAAATAAAATAAAGTCCTCTTGGTATGTAAAGTGCCCAGTCAAACCACTTAAGGTATCTTAGTTTCTAATCATTTAGCCCTGCCAAGCATACAGTACCATTAAGGGTAACACTATAGGGCTTCCCTGGTGGCGCAGTGGTTGAGAGTCCACCTGCCGATGCAGGGGACGTAGGTTTGTGCCCCGGTCCGGGAAGATCCCACATGCCGTGGAGCAGCTGAGCCCGTGAGCCATGGGCACTGAGCCTGCACGTCCAGAGCCTGTTCTCCACAACGGGAGAGGCCACAACAGTGAGAGGCCCACGTACTGCAAAAAAAAGAAAAAAAAAAGGGTAACACTATAAAGATACTCAAGCACAAATGTTTTTACCCTACTAATAAAAATACTCCCTTTTTAGGCATCTGTTGAGAAATTAAGGGGGGTAAAAGAATCATATTCTAAGCCATAAAAAAGATCCACCCTCCCCACCAAATTCCAAAAACCTTACATGGGTGCAAATAATTTAAATCAATCTATTTAGAAAATTAAATCAGGAAACAATTATAAATATCATCATTTATTTATTTATTTTACATCTTTATTGGAGTATAATTGCTTTACAATGGTGTTAGTTTCTGCTTTATAACAAAGTGAATCAATTATACATATACATATGTTCCCATATCTCCTCCCTCTTGTGTCTCCCTCCCTCCCACCCTCCCTATCCCACCCATTCAGGTGATCACAAAGCACCGAGCTGATCTGCCTGTGCTATGCGGCTGCTTCCCACTAGCTATCTATTTTACGTTTGGTAGTGTACATATGTCCATGCCATTCTCTCACTTTATCACAGCTTACCCCTCCCCCTCCCCATATCCTCAAGTCCATTCTCTAGTAGGTATAAATATCATCATTTAAAAAGCCAAAATTCAACACTGTTTATAAAAGTATTGGATGCTTCCAAAACTGTGGTAAAAAGCAAATTCATAGCATTATTAATAAGACAAAATGAAAGGAAATTAGACAATCATTCAAATCAAGAAAGTAGATAAAACTATAATTATAAAGAAACAATATTAGTAAAGAGTAGAATCCATAAATAAATATGTGACTAAATAAATCTAAGAGACTATTTTCATGAGGAAAGCAATTCCTGACATACCTCTAGAATTCTCCACAAGATAACAAAATAGATAGTGTAAATAAACAAAATTAGAATTGATAAATGGTCTAACAACAAATATGAAGGTAAAAATTATATGGTCTTTCTCTAAAATTTTATGTTAAACAAAATGAAGCACTCAGTACAATAAAAAAGTTTCTTTTTCAGAAAATATAAAATACTGATATTAATTTTAGATGAATAAATAACCTGAGTGTGCTAATATAAGAAAGCAGAAGCAAATATGTACATATTAAGAAAAAAAGGCTAGAAGACAGACAAATGGAATCAAACAATATTTACAGAATACAATATAGGGCTTACTCCAGGAATGCAAAAGGGATACAATCAATTTCAACTACAATTATACTATAAAACTGGGACTACACATTTTAAATGATAAGCCTATTCTTATAGACACCACATCTCATGTAGTTGCATGAGAATCAAAAATAAGACAAAGATATTAATTATGTTTTATGTATTATACAAAATGTGTTAAAATGAAGCAACTCAGAAATGAGAAATACAGTTTTAATTTTTGCAGATAATAACTTTTAACCTACAAAACCAGAAGTAATTATTTAGAAATAAGATTGTTCATTAAGGTATCTGAATACCAAGGAAATAGATGTGAAACCCCTATATGTTTCCTACATATAAGCAATAAATATTTAGAAATATAATGGAAACGTCTAATTCAGAGGAGAGAATTAATTGAAGGGCACACAAAGCCCTGAGTAAATGAGGAGCCATTGCCAAAAGAGAGACATTCTATTGCAGTTCCATGCTGATTTATTTACAGTTTTAACAAAGTCATCAAATTCCCAGTGGTATTGTTTTTGCACTTCTTCGTGTAACTATAAAGTTCATTGAATGAATGAAGAGCTTAAGTAACCCAACACACTGAGAAAAGAATAATTAAGAAGGACTTGCCCTAGTAAATATTAATTTTTTAGAGTTGGCAGTGATTTGAAAAGGGGCATTGGTGTGAGAATCGATAGAGTAGATCAATGGAAAAGATGAAAGTATCTCAACATAGGTCCTAATGCAGATGTGTTCATTTAGCAAATGTTTAAGGTAGCATCACAAATTAGGGCAGGAAAAATATTTTTCAAATGATGGGATTAAAACAGCGTTGTAGAAGATCACATCAGCAAATCATAGCAACAACTCCAGAGGAGGGAGAGGTCCCCATGAAGTGGCATCAAGGTAAGAACACAGGACTGACACAGTTGAATTCATGGCTGAACACTTCACATCAGTATTTGCCTCAGATGTTGCCAGGACTCCTGGCTCCTGGTCACTGATGCATTCTGTGTTCCCATCACCTCCACACTGTTTTGTGTATCACCTATATGGACCTAGTCCACCACTCCACTTTTCCTCCCTCCAAAATTTTTCTCATCTTGTCCTCTTCATTTCCAGATCTGTGATCAGCAAGAACTCCCCTACCCCTTCACATTCTCTAGGGTGTGGATCTACTAGAAGCCTGGCTATTACCAGAGACACCTCTACACCTCTAACACTGCGGGTCTTCAATGAAAGCCGTTTTTTGCTCTTAGTCTCATATTTCCGGTTCTGGAGATGGAGTATTTTCATTGTCCATTCCACAGCATTCCTCCTGTTCTTGGTTAAAAACTACAGCCCTTAAAATATGTACCATTCTGCAAGGTATCAGCTCTCATTCCCCTGTGCTAGGCATTCATCCACTGCAGAATCTAGCTCTTAAGTTTTACTTTTCATCTTTGATTCTGTTACTGTTTTTGGTGATGTACCATCTTCATGGATGACTCATCCAACATATGGTCACTTGTTTTCTTGACCTCCTCTTAGCAGGTGAATTTTACTTTTGCTCCACTTCAACCTCACACTCCTGGGTTCTCACCCTGGACCTTTTCTGCCTCTGAAATCTTAGTCTTCTTTGTACAGTACTCTGACCACACCTCATCTTCTCAGCTCACTTACTTGGAAGCCAGTCACTGTAATTCCTGATCACACTGAGAAATATTTTCTCTCTATCCTTCAGCCCCTTTCATGACTTCTCTTCTTTCATTTTGCCATCCTACAGCCAATAGTTGAAAGCCACCAGAGAAAGTAGCACAGCTGAGCTGACAGATTTCACTTTAAATTAGTCACCTCCAAAGAGCAGCCAGAGCTTTCTGGAAGTCCTGTTTGTATGTTCCCTGGTAAGTTCATTTATCCTCTGTTGGAGAAAATTTTATTCATACCATTTCTTTCCTCCTCAAAGCTCTGTCTTTGTCCCATCTTATCTACAATTCTAGCTACATTTTCTTCCCTCCTCTCCCCCCTTTATTTTGTTGGAAAGAGGAAAAACCAACCACTTGTGCTTTGGATTCCACGTCCTCTTGCCTTCTCAAGGTCTTTATTTTTTCATTTACATCCTTTCCTTTATCACTTATTTCCTCCTGGTTTCTGAACCATATCTATTGGCATGTGAACATGTTGTGGCTTCTATCATTAAGAAAAAGTAAAACCTAAGCTTCTCTAGTGTCAGACACCCCTCTTTCCTCTGCACCCATTTACAGTGCAAATTCTCTACAGAAGGCTCTCTACTCACCAGCTCTGCTCCTCTCCTTCATCCACACTTCCACACACAAAAGAGGGTGGGATCTGTCCCCACTGCCTCATTGAAGTGGTTTTCAGAAACCCAAGTGAGCCCCATGCTGCCAAATTCAGTGGATTTCTCCATTATTACTTTAGAACATCATTTAAAATGTTCTACTCTCTTTTATTCCTGATTTTTCTTCTGTCTCACTGGCCATTCCTAATTAACTTCTTTGCCCCTGAAACTTCTCCTCTCCTAACTCAGGGCTCAGTCTTTGACTTTCTTTTCTCCTCCATCTTCACTTTCTCCTTGTTCCCTCACATCCAGTCCCATGACTTTAACTGCTGATGGAGTTCAAGACATGATGTTCCAAAATGTGGCACCTTGCATATTGAATGTTTTAAGATGACAGAATTTGAGAAATGGAGGTTCAGGAAGGACTTTTTGACTTTCCCCTGAAGCAGGTCTTTAGACCCTCATTTGAGAGGTGCCTTCCCTATACTCAGAGGAAAGTATCATCCTTAACTCTGAAGAAGGGAGGTTTGGAGAGGAATCTGAAGGAACAGGCTTTGGTAAGTTCCCCCCAGTTTACTACACTTAGCTCATACTCTGTCCTATCACAGTTCCCATGAGTTTCCACTCTTCATCAAACTGAGCATAAGGACACTTAGGTTTAACTGCTTTTTCTGGTCTTCTTTTCCTTATGAAGGCTCCTGTTTCACATAAAACTTCTGTCAAATGTATTCATATGCTTTTCTCTTGTTAATCTGTCTTTTGTTATAGAGACCCAACCAAGAACCTAGAAGGGTAAAAGGAAAAAGATACTTTTTCCTCCCCTACAGCACTTTATGCTAATGACTCCCATGTTCACACCTCCAGCTCTGACTACCCCTCTGAACACTCAACTGAGGTATTCAACTATTTATTGACAAGATTCTGATAGGACTCTCTGCCACAACATGACCAAATGGGACTTACAATCCTCCATATACTCAATGCAGTCCTTCTCCTGAGTTTTTTCTACCTAGTCCATCCTATCTCAGTAAGAAGCAAGCATGTACCCTTTTACTTGCATAGAAAACTTAACAGTTGTCCTACAGTTTTTCCTTTTTGTCACCTGTCCACTTCTGTCCATCACTGTCTCCTTGATGAATTAACCTAACCCATCTCCCCTCATCCTTCTACAAATCATGTACACCCCAGAGTGAGAAGTTCAAAATTGTATACCATACCTGTCCATTCTCACAGTCAGAAACTTCTCAAGATTTTGCCATAACCCTTGTAGTAAAATCAAAGCCCATTATTATGATGTTCAAGGCCCATAATATAGCCCTCTTCTTCCTCTCCCAAACTCTGAATACCTTGGAAACTTTTGTATGCATCTGGGCCTCTGCACATGCCATGCCTTCTGTTCTCTCAGCCTTCTGCATGCCCCACTCATTCTTATCAAGCACCCCTTTTCCAGAGAAGGCTTTCTTCCAGGATCTTCCTATCCTAGTATACTGTCAAACCCCACTCTCACCCCACCCCTGTGCTCTATTATATTTCTCCCATATCAATTTGTTCTGATCACAATGTGAAATACTCTTCATTTCCTCTTCTGGACATAAATATTATAAGAATACTCAGAGTTGTGGGAAAAGATTTATTTGCAGGGTTGCTTATGTCAGTGTGATTTTATAGTGACAAAAAAATTAGAATCAACTTAAACATTTGGAGATAAGCATAAGGCTCAGTAAATTATAGTACATCTTGAAGACAAAGCATTTGTACAAAGACATTAACATTGTGTTGTTCAAGAATGGTTGACTTACTGTTTCCAATTTTTTGCAGCCACAAAAAAAAGGTACTCTGAACATCTATCTGTCATCTGTCTATCTATCTATCATCTATCTATCTATCTATCTATCTATCTATCTATCTATCTATCATCTATCTGTCATTCATCTATCTACTTGCCTACTTACCTGTCCACCTATTGATATAAGGATATAATGACTGATGTTTTTATTTTGTAGGTTGGATTCACAAGAATGGAATTATTGTACCAAATAGTAGGGTTTTCAAAATTTGAATGGACCTTGGCAGAACACCTTCTTAAAGTGTTTTAACCATTCATACTGTCTGTTTCACCCTAGTGTTGTCAGCTGATTGTTTTTGATCTCTTTATTTTTTGCCAGTCGTTTATTGTAGAAATGCAATTTTATTGTTTAATGTACAGTTCTGTGACTAAGAGTGAATGTCAACAACTTCAAAAAACCGTCTCCTAATATCTCTTATTAACTTTTTTTCTGCATTCAGTGGTAGGGTCAGGAGGAGGGGGAGAGAGACTTCCAAACTGGCCCAATGACAACCTCACTAACTGAGGTTATTTACTCATCATTATTTTCATAATAGCTAAAATCTGCATAACAACTTTCTGTTTATAAAATACTTTCATATACATCATCAAATTTAATACAAGGTACAAACCATGTGGAAAATGGTCTGTAAAGCACAGAAGTAGCTCATTATGCATAAATATAAAATGCCTTTTACTGCACTGAAGATTGTCAAAAGAGTATGTGCTTTTACTCGCCACTGCTGTTTTTAATCCTGTTTTGGGAGGAGCCTGGGAGTTGTATACATCAATATGTGTGTTTGTGGTCCTGTTCTATCTTCCAACTTTCAGCACAGACTACCTTAAATGTATCATTCTTGATATCAAGTGCTATTTGGGGATGCATTTTAATTCTCTATTTGTGCCTCAAAGCTTGCAAAAAGTAGCAATTTGATGCCTAATTTAAGGCTCTGCCTTAAGATGTTACCACGCTGGGGCTGTGTGGACAGAGAAAGGGCAGCAGCCCAAACATACGGGACAGGTGAGCTTTATGCAGCCAAGCTCTTGCTCACTATGGCACGGCCAACAACATCTCATGAAAAAGCGACAGTGTGCTTGTCATTCCCACCAAATTACCAGGGCACAGTTTGGCATGCCAAGAGCCATCCACAAGGTCAAATTGAGAGAGGATGCCTCTCTGGGTCTAGTGTGAAGAGAAAACAGCCTTCTGCAGACAAAACCTGCTTCTGAAAAGGCTCAGCGGGACACAACATCTGAAGGTATTTGCCACTCTCTTGATATTGAAAGTCAAATAGCTCTCATTCAGGAGCAAAGCCCATCTTCTCTTTTTATGTCTTCAGTGCTTATTGACAAAAGCAAAGTTAGAATGGTAAAGAGGAATTGTTCTGCTGGGGCTTTTATGCAGAGAAGGCACGGGCTGTGCAGACAGGGCTCAGTGATCCTGGCCTCTGGGGAGAGACGGTTGACACAGCAATAAAACACAGACATTGAGAGAGGAAAGCACATCGTACTTCTCACTTCCTCATCCTCTTTCTTGTGGGCACTCATAGGATGAGTGGAAATGTGGAAATGTGGCCATGATTTGGGGCCAAGACAATGTATGGTGGCTTCTTTTCCCCTTCCTGCCCCACCATCTCAGATCTTAAAATATATAAAGGATAGGAAAGACAAGTGATCTCTAGGGTCACCATATTTACCAAGTCCAGGAGGGGGTCTATTTACACAGGCTGCGATGCCAACGACATCATCTGGAATTGTGCAAATTCCCAAGTGACCTTTTTTTTTTTTTTTTGCATCATTTAATGTCAATCAGAATTTTATTGATCATCCTCTTCTGCTCCACAAGCATCCATCTTCTTTGGTAAGGATATGGAGAATTCCCCCAATCTCCCAGATAAGCCAACCCGCGGTGAAGGAGAGCTGCTTCATTTCAAACTATTACACATTCAATTCAGGATTCATCATCTCTGAGAACTTAATTCAGAGAAATCAGATCTCCACAATCTTATCTTGGAATATAGAAAAGTGTGAAGGTATGTGTAGCACTTTGGAGAATTTTGGAACACACAATGTTGGACTCTGGTGTACCACATGGAAATAGCTTACACTTTAATGCCTGCACATTTTATCCAGTGAAATTTATCTTCTCTGCTAAGTAAGTTGTTCACTGGCTTTAAATAACTACTGAATTAAAACAAAATCTATAGGTCACCCTGGGTTGAGGCAGTCATTTGCATTGAGGCCACAGAGAGGGGCCACACTAAGATGAACTAGTTATGAACTAAACTCACAGGATCTCCATTGGTAAAAAGAATGAGTTAACCCTATACTACCTCTTCCTTGCAAAGGGGAGGTGACTGGCTGGTTTGATTTCTTTCTTTTTTTTTTTTTGCACCATTAACTTTAATGCTTCTTGACAATCTTTTGTCCTTGATTTCTTTTTTTTCTTTTTTTTTTTTTTTTGGTCTGATCTTTTAAAGGATGAATTTAAGTTCCAATCACCCAAATGGATTAAAAAATTACAGACATTTTAACCAAGTGGGTCTTTGCCATTGATTATTCCATGTTTCCAGATTCATTTCTGATTCCTAAGGTTAATGCAATCTCAGTCAGATTATGTTGTGGGTTCTGCCCATCTGACTTGGGATCCTAGGTCTCACATAGGGACTGTAGACAACTTAAGATCTTTGAGCCACATAATGGTACTTCACTCAAGGTGTTGCTTTTTGAGATGTTCTCATTCCACACAGGAACACCTACATAGTCCCTGGTTCACTGTAGGTGCTTAGTGGAGAGCAGTTAAACCTAAACCTACCTAACAACTAAGGAAGCAGGAGGAAGCCAATATCTGGTGAGTGCAAAGAGCCTGGGGTCATGTACAATTAATTACTTCATAACCTTCAGTTGTTCTCAGTGCCCTTCAAACAATGCACCCACCCTCACTCTTCTAGTTGAAGTGATATCAAACCATTTTAGCTATTCCTTTTTTTTTTTTTCCTCAAGGCTGCCTTTCCATTAGTACTTATTAAATACCTACTATGTTCTAGGTGTTTAAAGCAGTTGAAGGTGAAAGAGAAGTTTTAGAGCTGGGTTAGAAATGGACTATGCCCTGAAGAACTCATATTAAATGGGTTAGCTCTGAATAAAAATGTCACACATGTTGATGGAGCCCACGCTGCTGATGGGGTGGCAGGGAGTCTCATTTTCCTTGGGCCACATCCTTCTAGGAGGAAGCCCATGTTATCTTATTTATCTCGACATTGCCAGCACCTAGTATGGAGGTCTGCAAATCCAAGGGGAGTAACTGATGGACTGAATAATCTCCCCCCAGCCATTGGCAGGCTTTCCCACAGTGCTGCACTCACACATACTCAAAAATGTCTCATTTCAATCAGTGTGAAGAGCTGTTTGTTTCCATTCTGTTCTTTAAAGAGGTTCTTTTATAAATGAAAAGCACTACAAAGCAAAAATTACAATGCAACACATGCTAAAATGTGACTGAGATGGCAAAGATCTCAAACCCAACAACCGTAATTGAAAAGCAATGAGAGGTGGTTAAGAAAAATAATCAGGAGGCACAGAAGGGCCATTGGAGGGAGTTTTTAGAGAGCTTTCTGTGCCAGAGACCCTTCTAAGAAGCAATAGTCAGACCTACTTACCTACTTTGAAGGAAGCATTCTGAACTACACCCAACTCAAAGCATGAGATGGATGGTTTCACAATGTAGTGAGAAATTCTTTTCTCTGGTCCAGTCTTTGATGACGTAGAATGAACTTGCTGGCTGTTTGCTCTTATCCAGAGATGCTGTCAAGAAACACAATTAAACTTGAATTCCTATCCTGTGAGCATCAACACCCCAGTATCTTGTTTGTTGAGCAATGCCTGAGAGGGAAACCCTTGGAAATCATCAGGGCTGCCACTGTTGAGTGTTGAACTCATTACCCGTGAGGACCATTTGCCTTTCTCAGATAGGAGGAAGAAGAAATTTCTGTCCTGTAACTTTAAGTTCACTTAATATATCTCAAACACTGTGTTCTCCATCTCCTAATCAGCAGGTATTGGTTAACTTACTATCTGATCCCCAATGCATCAGACCCCAGAATCATATCATTATTTGAGCTGTCTTAATTTTGGAATGCCCCATATTTTTGTCATCTGAAACTTTATAGAAAACAATTATTGAATAATATTAGCCCAAGTACCAAGTACCCTTGGAAAGTATTTTGCTGTTTATAGTGAGCTTTCATATGCATGGTCTTACTTGAGTTTCAACACATTTTGAGGCAGGTGGGGAGGGAATATTATGCTTATTTTATTGCTAAAGAAATAGTGGCTCAGAGAAGTTATTTGATTCACTCAACCAGAGTTCCAAGTCTAATAGGAATGGAGTTGGGGCATATCTGACAATAATTTCCATTCAAACAAACTCCATTACATGCCAAATCAGTCCTTGTCCTGTAGAGATTCTGAGCTGAAAAAATTAACCAACATGGGAAATATGAATCTTGAATAGAATGTTTTTCAATCATCAACACGTGTACCATTAAATTTTGATTTGTTTCCTAACATCTCCCTATAAAAGTTACCCAGATATTTCCTGATCCTTATTTCCAAAAATACCCTACAGCAAACAGACGAGCCAAACAACACGTTGCTCCATACTGTTAATTATGTTCTCCTGGGGAATATTAAGAACTAAGCTTGGATGAAGCATTGAAAAGTGGGCGCTGACCCCCTGTTCCTCCTTGGGGCTGGGGGCAGGTTAACACTCACCTCTGGCAGATGAAACAGGGCTCCCTGGCCCCCACAGAGCCTCCTAGCTACGTTGGCCTTTGCTCTGTGAACCCTGCCCTCTTATTTACAATAGGACATTTCTAAAACAAAACCAACATTTGTGAAAGGTCAGCAGCCAAGAAGAGCAGAGAATATCAGTAAAAGTGACAGGAAGGAGATAAACAAACTGGAAAACATCTGTCTCAAATGTTTACCCAGGCAGGCCGTTTTGGAAGAATAGCCTATGGGGCTAATTGCTAAGACGCTAGAAGGCAGTGTTCCTGCCCTCTCCTCCTTACCCCGGACATTACGGGGACTTGTAGAGGCTGGATTACTTAGTGGCTGTTCCTATTTATGCTTCTGATTATTTGTATGTGCTGCTGTCTGGTGTTAACACATAGACTAGACTATGCTTGGAAAACATATTTAGCAGATGGTGAATTATAGTACTAATTCAAGGTGGTGAACTGGGGGTGGGGAAGGTGGGAGGAGAGGGAAGAAAAGGCATTGCTTCTTCTAACTCCTGGTGTGCTTCACAGCAATTTTTTTTAAAGGGCTGGGCATTACTGCACAATCACAGAAGAACAGTATATCTGGAAAGAACAGCACCCAGACAGATGAGCTATCAAAGCCCAAAGCATGCTAGTTCCATGATCCTACCTGGGTCTCTTCCAATCTCTTTCTAATTGGTCTGAAGTACTCATTTTGTCTTATTGCATGTGTCCTTGCCTTAAGGAGGGAGGGACACATCTGAAACCCCATCAGCGTGGTACTGACAATACAAATCTCACAAACCTGAGCTAGGTTATCACTCAATTCATCAGTGACAGTTACAGAGAGCACAGGAACCAGCAATGCTTTAGGTGGCCACTTATAGGAAGTATGTCAAGGGTGCCTGAGGGCCCAGAGACCCCTGAAGAGGATGTATGTGCTTACTGATACCATCTTGAGCTCCAGGGGAGATTATGATTTACTTGGATATTATTAGGTGAATCTTGTGGCACCATCTATCACAAGAGACAAACTTCCTCTAGATTTACCATAAGGTTCTGGACTTTGTCTTTGAAATCAATATCATAAGATATTAATGTTTCTGTATAGGTCAGTGCCAAAGATTTGTGGTGCGGCACTACTAAAATTTATTAATTTATAATAGCAGTAAGGAAAATTCCTGGAAATTTTTGCTCTTGCAAGAATAGCTGAAGGCCCTCCCCTCCTTAAAAAATGTGGCTTATTATAATAGTGATCTGCATATCCTGGGGGTTAAATCATTTTCCTTGAAATGAAGCAACTCTAACAATTAAATCTTGATAAAAAGTTGCCTATAACACTGGTAGGAATCCTTTCTCCTGTACCAAACTTATAAAAAAATTTCTACTTAATAACTGTTTGAATTGTGTAGCATTTTGTGAAAGATCTTAATAATATTTTGTGCTGTTCCTCTTGGTTTTATTTAAAATTTTTTTTTTTTACTTTTCACGTATTTACATATACGTACATCTATAAATGAAAGTATAGTTATAAACATGCATGTATCATTTATAGATGTGATTTATATATATATATATATGTATGTATGTATATATACACCTCCCTCTTTCACACCCACACCCACACCTACCCCTCCCACACACACCTATCCTCCCCACCCCCTCACACACACGTCCTTTCCTCTTATTAACTTTTCTTTTTTCTGTCAATTGTTTCTCCTATACAAACTGAACCTTGAGGATGTCTTAGCATTGATTTCTTTTTGTGTTCCTATTGCCAGTACACCACTATTTTGTCAAGCATGTGTGTTATCATGAAGGAAGTACAGCAAAGAGTTAAAGAACATTTCGTTTGGGGTCCAGCTAACCTGGTTCAAATCCTGGTTCTGCTTTTATAGGCTCCATGAATTTAAATAAATCATTTGACTTTCCTGAGCCTCTGTTGGCTCAGACTCTGAATTTGGTATGATAATACCTACTGTATGGATTTTTGCGTCTGTGTTTATGTGCAAGATGCTGCAGAGAAGAGCACCTGAAGCTCAATAATAATAGCTATTGTAATTGCCACTATAATTATAACTGTAATTGATAAATCACATTAACTTTTTCTATTTATATTATCAATAATAATTGTTGCTATCAGGAAGACAGGATAGCATAGTGGAGTGTACATGGATCTATGGTTTGGAAACCTGGATTTTTTTCACTTATGAAAATGTTCTTATTTCTAAATGAGGAAATGGGTATAATAGCACACGAAAGTCTCAAGTTCTTGTTCTTGCTCTGCATCTTCACAGTGTTGGGGTGAAGATAACTTTAGTTAAGGAAATAATATAGGTAAAGGTTCTTTATGAATTGTAACATGATCTCCAAATATTGGTCATCATTCTTGCTGCCTCTCATTATCCTTGACATATAAGATAGGGTGGATTTACTTTGGATCCTACCCAATAAGTTTTCAAATTTTATACACACATTTAGATGTAGTACTCAAAGATCCTTCCAATATGGTCCAAGATAATTTTATGGTCATGG
>RJWK010003357.1:0-64569 GCA_004363435.1 Platanista minor
TTCCTCAGCCTGTGGGCTATATTATTTCTTGGAATAATTGAAAAGCACTGGTAACTCAACTTTTTCATTGATTGATCTCATTATTATAAGATTAATTAAAAGTAATTTATGGCTTAGTAATATTCCATTGTATCTATGTGCCACATCTTCTTTATCCATTCATCTGTCGATGGACATTTAGGTTGGTTCCACGTCCTGGCTATGGTAAATAGTAGAGGTAGACATAAAAAATGGACTGGAGGACATGGGGTGGGAGGGCAAAGATGGGGCGAAGTGAGAGTAGCATCGACATATACACTACGGAATATAAAATAGTTGGCTGGTGGGAAGCAGCCGCATATCACAGGGAGATCAGCCCGGTGCTTTGCGATGACCTAGAGGGGTGGGATTGGGAGGATGGGAGGGGAGGCTCAAGAGGGAGGGGATATGGGGATATGTGTATGCACATGGCTGATTCGCTTTGTTGTGCAACAGAAACTAACACAGTATTGTGAAGCAATTATACTCCAATAAAGATCTATTTAAAAAAAAAGTAATTTAGGTCTTGAACCTGTGCAGGAGTTATTTGCTGAAATCTTAAACTTCACCATATCACTTTGCTTTTAAGTATTGGTTTAAGAAATTAAGTGCTCTGAAACAACACTGTCCAATTCAGTAGCCACACGTGACTATTGAGAACGTGAAATGCTGGCTAATCCGAATTGAAATGTGCTTAAAGTGTTGATGATTTAGTAGAGAAAAGCAATGTAAAATATTTTGTTAATATTTTTGTACTGATTACGTGTTGACATAATACTATTTTCAGTACATTGTGTTAAAATCTATTTGAAATTTCACTTTTTTCTCTTTGCTTTTTAAAAAAAAATTTTATTATGCTTTTGTCTTTTTACTTTTTTAATGGTGCTACTAGTATATTTAACATTACACATGTGGCTCACATTTCAGTTGGACAGCACTGCTCTAGACGTTTATGAGGAAATGTGGAAAATTACTGGGAACAGGTAACAAACAGCAGTAGGAAAAAGCGTTGCCAAGTAGGATGTTTGCAAGTAATACTGTTTCCAATAAAAATAATAGGTGATAGTTTTAATTTGCTTTTCCTACTGGAGAAATGTGTGCTTTGCAATCGTTTGTCGCCCGTTTCCCCTCCAATTTAGTGCTTACTGTGTTTCTGTAGCATGCTTAATGGGCTTCACTAAGCAGCATTAGGAAGACTTAGGTAAATGACTGACTAATCACCGCACATGATTTCAGATCACTTTCCCAGCCCATTTTTCTAGAGTCAAAGGTAGATGGCTGGTGTTTCCCTGGTGTCTCCCTGGTGTCGCAGTGGTTGAGCATCCGCCTGCCGATGCAGGGGACACGGGTTCGTGCCCCGGTCCGGGAATATCCCACATGCCGCGGAGCTGCTAGGCCCGTGAGCCATGGTCGCTGAGCCTGCGCGTCCAGAGCCTGTGCACCGCAACGGGAGAGGCCACAACAGTGAGAGGCCCAAGTACCGCAAAAAAAAAAAAAAAAAAAAAAAAAAAAGGTAGATGGCTTATTAATAGTCACCTCACTTAAACCTCAGTGAATTTTCCCAGTAAATCCAAGCATACCTAGCTTTGCAGGTACTGCTTTTTTTTTAAACAAATGGAAGGTTTGTGACAACTCTGCATAGGTGTCATTTTTCCAACAGCATTTGTTCACTTCCTGTCTGTCACATTTTTGTAACTTGAAACTTTAGCGATCTGTGATCAGTGATCTTTGATGTTTCCACTGCAAAAAGATTACTACTTGCTGAAGACTCAGATGATGGTTAGCATTTTTTAGCAATAAAGTATTTTTTAATTAAAGTATGTACATTGCTAGACATCATGCTATTGCACACCTAATAGACTACAGTATAGTGTAAACATAACTTTTATATGCACTGGGAAACCAAAAAATTCATGTGACTTGCTTTATTGCAGTGGTCTGGAACCAAACTGACAATATCTCAGAGATGTTCCTGTATCTGATTATGGGCTATTTGGCCAAATGCATGGGAGGGGCTGCATAGGACATGTGATACTTCATTTCCAAGTTGTTTTAGTTAATACCATTTTCCATTAATTTGATCTGGTCTCATAAAAGCTCCAGATGAGGCTTTGGTTCATTTAAATACAAATGAAATGTCTTCAGAGCATTGTTCCAAGTGATTGATGTAACTTGAATATTTATATTTTTTCTTGATGCCTTTTATCTAGGCATTTGCTGCAAATTTCCATTTAAAAAATACCAAAATAGTTTGCAAGTTATAGATATTTAGGTAAAGTAACTGTTTTGAGCTGACAGCATTCAACTAAAACTGCTCTTTATTTTACAGTTGAGAATTGAATTTGAATTGCAAAGTAATTAACATTTGTAGGAAGTACTTATTTGCTTCTTGGCCTACAGGGAAGAGCCAAATTGTTTTTCTGAGATACTGCTGTGTATGTCCCACCTACTTTTCTTTCTTACACACCAAGGTAGCTTTGAGACAAAATGTTTAACATTTTTGTCTTTTAGGACATTTTGATGGTGAATATTTTGTACCTCTGTCAACTTAAATTTTTTTGTTGTTATTAAACTAGGATATCAGATAATATTGCTTTCTCTTTTTAGAATTTCTTTGATCGTGTTTGAATAAGTCACTTGGAGGTAAGCTAGAAGTAGTGAAATGTTTATAATAGCTGTGCATCTTAATGTTACACTTAGGCAGTATGTATGATCATCTTTTCTACCCACTATACATCTATTAGTGTAGGTAAAAAGAGGCATTTCATTGTCAAGGAGACACAAGAGGCAACTGTAGTAATCTGGAGCATCTCTTGGATTTTTCAGGGCTTTTGGGATTCTGGGATGGAGAGAGTGGGGATGGGATCTCTAGCAAGGATGGAGCCAGCCTGCATGTGTATCTGTATCTTGGGTGTAAACCTAGGATACAAAACAGAATGTGGCCTGAGCACTGCTAGCTCTAGCTGACCAAATCCTAATGTGAGAGGGATGCAGCCTTTGACTGGGGGCTAAGCTGCTATAGCTGGCTGGATGTTAAGGTCATCCATCTTTCCTGAATACTTGTAAGTAAATTAAATCATTCTCTATCCCTGTGTGCCTGCCAACCTACTGGAAAATTGCTGTAGATAAGATAATTTATATTTCAGTCTTTGAAGTGGCTTATGCAAGTTTTGGAAATCAAGATTGAATACAGACTTGGATTGGATATTGAATATTTAATTTGTCTGTTTTTCTCTCCATAGAGAGCCCATAGCTCCATTGCACCATGTGTGGCATTTGGGCCCTCTTTGGCAGTGACGACTGCCTTTCTGTTCAGTGTCTGAGTGCTATGAAGATTGCACACAGAGGTCCAGATGCATTTCGTTTTGAGAATGTGAATGGATATACCAACTGCTGCTTTGGATTTCACCGGTTGGCAGTGGTTGACCAGCTGTTTGGAATGCAGCCAATTCGAGTGAAGAAATATCCTTACTTGTGGCTGTGTTACAACGGTGAAATCTACAACCACAGGAAGGTAAACAGAATAAAACCAGAAGCTATCTGGATGTGATTAAGCCTCAGAGCTAGTTGGTTATAATAATTCTATTTTGTATAATGTTTTTTGCTTTCAAACACTTTCCATGTTCATTCTCATTTGCTCCAATTATATATAGAGAGAGATAGGGCACCAGTGCACAAAGAGGTGAAATGACTTGGTCAGAAAAAAAAAAAAAAAAGATAAAAAGGATTACATTTCAGGTTTTTAACTCTTAGAATCTTTTCTTTTCCTATAATGAATTTGAATGTTAATTAGAGGCTGTGTTGGGCACTGGGGATACAGTAGTAAATATGAGAGGTAGGTCTGCATGCTAGAGGAGTTTATTCCATTAGGGAGCAGACAAAAAAAAAATCATTGTACATATACTAGGCATTCTGAAAAAATGAATATGGAGCTCATGGATATGGGAGATCCAGTTTCAGTATAGGTAGTCAGAGAAAGCCTCTTGAGGAATTGACACTTGAACTCAGACTTGAATGGACAAGGATTAGCTCGCAAGTCTGGGAAGGGCATTTTCGTGCAGAGGGAACAGCACGCTTAGAACCCTGGGATTGTCATAAGTGAACAAGGGCCAGGTGGGATTGGGGAGGACCAGAGCAAGGAGGACTTGGTAAGGAGGCAGAATATAATTCTAAGAGCAATGAGATTTGAAGATTTTAAGGCAGGGATAGAATTTAATAGTTTGTCGGTGATCATATTTGTAGCTTATATTTAATGCTGCCCTTAAGATGTTGCTGTTGCATAATTAATCAGGCAAAGGATAGACAGGTAGCCAGATGCAGTGGAGTGCAAGAAGTAAGACTTTGGGCAGCACTAAAATTGGAACAGCTTTTTAATCTGGTGAAAGCATACTCTTAGAATGAGAGTAGTGAAGGTTTGGAAATTCTAACCCAAGGAAGCCACATTTACTAAGAGCCTTGCAATCTGGAATTGTTTGGCTGGTGTTTCATAAGAAATTTTTTAATCTAAAATTTGCAAGTTATTTTTTTGTCACTCTCCGCCCCAACTTTTAATTTTGAAAATTTCAAATTTACAAAAAAAGAACAGAACATTGATCATCTGGATGGAATAATTGTTAATGTTTTGCCCTTTTTGCTTTATCTCTCTGTATACACACACATTCAATTTTGGGCTTAATCATTTTAGAGTATACTGCAGATATTATAACACTTTACTCCTAAATATGTAAGCATTTGTCTGCTAAGAATAAGGGCATTCTTCTACCTAACACCAATACTATTGTTATACCTAAGAATCCGTAGTACCCGCTAATATCCAGTTCATATTAAAATTTCCCAGGTGTTCCACGAATATATTTATAGCTGTTTTTTGGTTTTGAGCCAGATTTCATTCAAGGGTCATACATTTGGTTGTGAATTTTCTCGGTACTTTTTGAGACTTCTTGGTATATGCCTATCATTCATGAGTAGGGATTTATATTCTAGTCACCCTCTGGCCATTTTTATCTCTGAATAATAGCTTTAGTCTTTGTTTGTTGTCCGCTTATAGGAACACTCAAGAATAGGCTTTTCATTTGAAGAGTCGTTATAGTTATCCAGCATAGTCCTTCCGTATATTTAATAAGGGCCTACTATACATCAGACATCATTTTTATAGGTGTTTGGAGGTGAAATGGAACAGGAAAGGTAAGGGAGTTTCAAGCTAGGGGGAACAGAGGAGGGGGCAGTTAAAAACTTCCTTATTAAGCCAAGTTGGTACCATATACGTGAGAATGCTAAGTTTGTATTATGGCAGTAGTAGCCTGACTTTCACCTTAAATTAGGTAGGAAATGCCACGTTTTACTTGAACAACATAGATGCTTTTGTGTATTTTGTTAAATAAATATTTTGAAAATATTTCTTTTCTAAATTAGCCAAATATGTTGTATTTTCAGAAGCAGAGAAGTTCCACTGCTTCTACCAATCATTCAGGTTATCTAGTGTGAGCAGCTAAAATCTGTCTAAAGAGCAGACTTGACATTTCAGGCTTATATAAAGAATTCTGTAACATAAGCTTCAAAGGTCCCCCTTTTTTGGTGAAAATAGAATTTACTACTAAAATCCAGCCAGCAGTTGGGAGTGGAGGGAGACTGGTCAAGGAAAGGAGGAATACAAGTGAAGGTTGGGCAAAGAGGAGGCCCCTTCCCTGCAGGGGGCATCAGAGGCCTAAAGCCAGCAAGTCAAATGGCAGTGTGATGTCTGCGTGATGGCAGAATATGGGGGCTTTAAGCTACTTTAAGCTAGGTGTGGCTTCAGGAGGTTGGGAAGTATACACGTGAATCATTAACCAGTAAGTTACCTGTAAGCTTTAGGCCAAAGATCCATGATGATGATGTGGTGGTGGAGTATAGATTTGGAAGCTGTTGCTTGCTGAAACCATCGAATGCTTTAGGCTCATTTGTCCTGCAGGTACTTAAGCCCAGAAGGGTCAGCAGAAGACCCCTTCCAAACACTACCTCGTTGTGACAGAGATCATCACTGACAGTCTCTCAGAGCAAGGAGAGGTGACCAGGAGGTGGCTTTGTAGTTATTAGAAGTGGCCAAAGCCCATTTTTGGACAGTTCTGTGCTTATAGACAAAAGGTTCACAAATTTATAGAGTGAGCATGGTTGTGAAGCATGCTCTTTACAGGTCATACACATATAAACATAGAGACTTACTTTTTGAAATTTAAAAACATGTTTTAAATGTTCAAATGTACCGAGCATTTCAACCTGATTTTGTTTATGTGAACCTGCTCTCTATTATCAGCCAAAAATATGAGTAAGTACAAAGAAAAAGGAACATACCAAGAAGTTTTCACCCTCACAGTTTGCCAGTGGTGAGGGAGAGCCATGGAGTTTGGGCCTAACTTAATTGAACCCTCTCTACATGCAGTGGGAATGATGGTCTCTTTGCTGTTCCACGGGGGGGTGTGGATGAATAAAACTCCAGCATCATTTTGTCCGTCACTGAGAAGTAGCTTTAATGCCTCTGTAGTGGTGGAAGAATGGGATGCTGTAGTCCTCCCTAGGACCAGCAGTTCTGTGTTGGACCATTTGTCTCCACCATTGTGATGGAATCATTTATTTGTCAGGGAATAGTGCCAAATGTGTTTGTCCTTTCGCTTTCTGTTTTCATAGGAAGTCTGTGAGGCTGAACTGGAAGAAGCTCAGCTGATACTATATTCCCAAACCAAAATCTCACAGTCGAAGAAGACACATTTTTAGTGTCCATGACACCTGGCAATCTATTCGCTTAACTTACATATTTATGTAAATACACGTGTATTACATACACAGTATGTATATAATATACATTTCCATCCCTCCACACAATACAGAGGTACATTGCGTCTGTATTCTTGTTATCAGAATGCAACTAAAATTTTCACGGGCTTAGCTTTATGTTATAAAGAATTTGTATGATTTTGAGTTCAAACAGGCTATATTTTTATAATGCCGTGATTCTTTTAAATCACTAACGTGCATGAAATTATAAAGCACAAAAATACTGAAGCAACTTTGCAATAAAAAAAAATTAGTGAAGGCACAAGGGTTCTAACATTTTTGTTTTGCTATTGTTTCCTTAAGCTGCAACACCATTTTGAATTTGAATACCAGACCAAAGTGGATGGTGAGATAATCCTTCATCTTTATGACAAAGGAGGAATCGAGCAAACAGTTTGTATGTTGGATGGGGTATTTGCATTTATTTTACTGGATACTGCCAATAAGAAAGTATTCTTGGGCAGAGATACCTATGGAGTCAGACCTTTGTTTAAAGCTGTGACAGAAGATGGATTTTTGGCCGTGTGTTCAGAAGCTAAAGGTAATGATAGAATTTTACTGTAGATTTTCATTATTGTCCTGATTCTGTGTTATCTTTTAAATAATATTTATAAATCTAATCCAATGCATATTTACAAATGGGGCAACCCAGATTTTTTACAAGTGACTATATGAGTCATGGGCTTTCTGAGCTTTTCTTTATAAAGCCAAGGAGTTGGACTCTCCTTTTAGCACTTAAATTCTGTAAACCTTAGAGGATAAATCTGTAGTAAAGTCATTTAATTTTTGTTGTGCTGATATGCTCTGTGTCTGGTTTGATCCCATATGTATTTTCAAGTTTTCCTATGTCACATTGTAATGGTAGAGTTGGCCGGCCCTGCAGTTATTGCACTATGGTACTGTGCCATGGCTATCACACAGACTCATTTTAATTTAGCATTTTTTAAACAGCTTTATTGGTGTATAATTTACATGCCATACAATTCTTCCATTTAAAGTGTACAGTTCAGGGGCTTCCCTGGTGGCGCAGTGGTTGGGAGTCCGCCTGCCGATGCAGGAGACGCGGGTTCGTGCCCCAGTCTGGGAAGATCCCACATGCCGCGGAGCGGCTGGGCCCGTGAACCATGGCCGCTGAGCCTGCGCGTCCGGAGCCTGTGCTCCGCAACGGGAGAGGCCACAGCAGTGAGAGGCCCACCGCGTACTGCAAAAAAAAAAAAAAAAAGTGTACAGTTCAGTGGTTTTTAGTATGTTGATAGATATCTGCAACCAATGCTTCGGTCAATTTTAGAAATTTTTTATCACCTCAAAAATAAACCCCGTAGGGAAATCCCTGGTGGTCCAGTGGTTAGGACTCTGCGCTTTCACTGCTGAGGGCCCCGGTTTGATTCCTGGTCAGGGGAACTGAGATCCCACAAGTCTCGCAATGCGGCCACAAAAATAAAAATAAACCTTGTACCCTTGAGCTGTCACCCCCACATCACTCCATATCCGTCAGCCATTAAACTTCCTGTCCCCAACAACCTCCTCTACCCCCTCTCCCCCAAGTCCCAGCCAACCGCCAATCTGCTTTCAGTCTGTGTAGATTTCCCTATTCTGGGCATTCCATATGAATGGAGTCATATCATATGTGGTCTTTTGTTACTGGCTTCTATCACTTGGCATAATGTTTCCGAGGTCTGTCTATGTTGTAACATGTATCAGTATTTACTTTTTATGACCAGAAGATACTCTATTACATGGCTATACCACATTCTGTTTATCCACTGTTAATCCTTTTGTCAGTTGATGGACAATTGGCTCTTATGAATAATGCTTCTCTACATATTTGTGTATCAGTTTTTGTGTTTTCATTTCTCTTCGGTATATACCCAGGAGTGGACTTGCTGGGTCACGTGGCTTACTCTGTGTTTACAAATAGCATCAAAAAGAATAAAATACTTGAGAATAAATCTAACAAAAGCAGTGCAAAACTGTATGCTGAAAACTATAAAACATTGTTGAAAGAAATGAAAGAAGATCTAAATAAATTGGAAAGCATACAATGATCATGGATCGAAGACTTAACATTGTTAAGTTGGCACAGACTCCCCCAATGGATCTACAGATTCAGCATGACCTCTGTCAGAATCCCAGGTGACTTCTTCGTAAAAATTGACAAGCTGACTCTGAAATGCATAGGGAATGGCAAAGGACTCACAGTAGCCAAAACAATCTTGAGAAAGAATAAAGTAGGAGGATTCTCACTTCCTGACTTCAAAACGTACTACAAAATAACAGTAATCAGGACAGTATGGTACTGGCAGGACAGACACATAGACCAGTGGAATAGAACTAAGAGTCCAGAAGTGAATCCGTACATCTGCAGTCAACAGATTTTCATCAAGGGTTCCAAGACCATTCAGTGGGCAAAGAATAGTCTTTTCAACAAATGGTGCTGGGACAACTGGACATACACATGCAGAAAAATGAAGTTGAACCTTTACCTCACACCATACATAAAAATTAAAGTGGGTCAAACTCCTAAATGTAAACACTAAAACTATAAATCTCTTAGGAGAAAATATATGGCTAAATCTTCATGACCTTGGATTTTGCAAAGATTTCTTAGATGTGACCCTGAAAGCACAAGCAACAAAAAAATAAATTGGATTTCATCAGAATTAAACATTTTTGTACTTCAAAGGACACCATCAAGAAAGTGAAAAGACAACCCACAGAATGGAATAAAATACTTGTAAATCATATTTAGCATTTTTTGACAATACAGTTGAGGAAGGCATTTATGTTTTATCTCCTAGCTAGATAGAATGACATCCTAAAATCTGGTCTACCTGCCTGTCTGCCTTTTTGCCTCATTCCTTAAATCCTTTCTCACTTACTGTGATCGTATGGCAAAGAAGTATATATGTTATTTACCTAAAGTGCTGTTAGGGAAGCCCAGCAAAGAGAACACAAGGGAAAAGCAGACTCCATACTTCCACTTTGTCTCCGAAACCTTGACATGGAATTACGGTCTCACATCCAATTTACCCTCTGAAATTTCTTGACTAGTGATTTTTTTTACATCCTTAACACTGCCCTTTTCTAAACAACATGATCTCATCTAGAATACTGTACTGCAACAGTTTTCCTTTCTCAGTGCTTTTAGAATAGCCTATCAAAAACTCATTTGGTCATGGTGTTCCCTGCTTAAAATCTTGTCACTGCTTCTCCCCCTACCGGAGCTGTGTGGCTAGCTTGAGGTCTGCTAGCTGGTGATAGGATCTGGGGCTTGTCTGCTGTTTGAATTCCACACTACACAGTAGATTCCTGGGTCAACAAACTCAAATTATAAATCATAATAAGTATTCTGTGTAGATAGGCTGTTACTGTTTATAATAAACCACTGATTTTTCTTTTTTAATCACAGATCATGGTGATGTCAAGTTGGTTACTTCCTGTGAGAACTTATTGAGGAAATTTAAATTATAATGTTTAACTCACACACAGTATATCATAGCTACGTAAGGGATAGATGTCTGACTTCTTAATATCTGAGTTTAAAGTACATAATGGTGGATCATTTTGCTTGTTAAAAGACTGGGAACCATAAGCTATTTTCTTAAGATACCTCAGTGATGACAAGTGACTACCAGGATATCGTAAAATTGAGTTTCAAGTCCTTCTCTTTGCTTAATAAGTGTATCTTTTCTTACATTTGTTTGCTTTAGTGAAGAAAATAGATTTTTTAAAATCAGAAATTCCAGCTAGGGAGAAGAAATTGAACACTGAAGATTTTCCTATTGCCTTGAATTACTAGAAACCAGTGTAATTTTGCTGTGCATCTCTGTACCACTATTACCTTTCTAGTAAGTAGATGGTAGGGTTTTGAGTGATTATATTTTTTCCAGTTTTGCTTATGTAATGGACACGTATTTGTATTAAAGAGGGAAGATAAATAGGAATTTAGAGGATATTAACTAATCATGAAAGTTACTGTGAAGTATCCTTATTTGAATAAATTTATCTTTTTGAATATGTAGGTCTCATTAACTTGAAGCACTCCATGACTCCTTTTTTAAAAGTGGAGCCTTTTCTCCCAGGACACTATGAAGTTTTGGATTTAAAGCCAAATGGCAAAGTAGCATCAGTGGAAATGGTTAAATATCATCACTGTAGAGATAAGCCTCTGCATGCCCAGTATGACAGCGTGGAGAAACTCTTCCCAGGTAAGAAAGCAGAAGCCCACCCACCTGTTCCCCACCTCTCTCCCCAAAAGGAAAACTGTACTCTCACATCACTGGAATGATGTAAGTTCGAAAATCTGTTTCCTTTTTAATTTGGAGGTGACACATTGCAATTTGGCCAACTTCACTGTTGAGCAAATGCCATCATGATAGAGGTAGATGATTGTGTACCCATTTCAGTAAATAATTCAGCCCAGGCTTTTCTGCAGCTATTTAATTTCCTTTATGTGTTAATAGGTTTTGAGATAGAAACTGTGAAGAACAACCTCCGAATCCTTTTTGACAATGCCATTAAGAAACGTTTGATGACGGACAGAAGGATTGGCTGCCTTTTATCAGGTGAAGTCAGTTTAAAAACCTAATTGTATTTAGTGCATATTTAATTAAATGATTTATAGCTATCCTGGAGGTTTTGACTATAAAATACTTAACTATATGATTTAATCTTTCCTCTATTATAGGATGAAAAAGTTTTCTGTAAGTTGCTTTCAATATTTTAATAATAATGTAGCAACTTAAAGTGATACTATAATTATATTGGCACGAGTGAGCTAGTAAACAAACATTCTTTAGAATGTTCCATGGCCTCCTACTCCACCATCTTTATTCGAGTCCTAGAATGAGTGTAGTGATTTTTAACCAATTCAAATACTGTTACCATTATCACAGGTTAAATGTTAGATTTTTCTTATTCAAGTTGATTTTCAGTTTATAAAACTTAGGGATTTTAAATGGTAAAACTCTAATCTTAGTGCTTAATAGGAATGTAAATCATATCTGTCCCTCTCTTATGTAAGGCCCATAACCACTACACTTCCTGTCTTGCTCATAGGTGGCTTGGATTCCAGTTTGGTTGCTGCCATCCTGTTGAAGCAGCTAAAAGAGGCCCAAGTACAGTATCCTCTCCAGACATTTGCGATTGGCATGGAAGACAGTCCCGATTTACTAGCTGCTAGAAAGGTAAGACACTGTCTTTGCCTGTTATATAGTTAAGACAGACTTGTTAGTAATTGATGGTTCTATACTTTGCTGCTGCGTTGACTTAGGTAGTTGTTTTGAATTAAATATATTAAAATGGAGTGTTGTACACTGTATTCTGGGCACTTTTATCTATCACGGCCCATGCAGTCCTCACAAAGACCCTATGATAATTCCGCCCTTGTGAGAGTTAGGGCGTGGTATAGTGGTTCAGGCTGCAGGCGTTAGAGCCTGACTGCTGGTTTCAAATCCTAGCTCTACCACACAATTCCTCACTTATGCAATGGAAGTAATAGTATCTACTATGGGATAGTTTTGAGGTGACAATTACATAATACTTAATATAAGTGTGTCGGATAGAACCTAGTGTGTAGTGAGTACTTAGAGAACGTTAGCTATTCTTTTTACTTTCCTTTTTTTTTTTTTATAAAGTACTGTGTTTAGGGCTGTGGGCAGAGGAGACCTTGTACACATTCAGTGTGCGGGAGACCTCGTTCCCACTTTGGAGAAACTTGCATAGAATGGATGAGAAGGAGCAAGCAAGTGGTCCCAAAGCAAGCTGACCAATGCTAAATGAATCCACAATAGCCAAAGGCAATAGAATGAGGGGAGGGGCCATTTAATTTAGAAATAACATCCTGGATGTAAAATTAGGCATTGCAGGAGGGCCAAAAGGAGGTAAAATCAGTGTGAGGGGGAGTGGGGGGCATGCTTGTTAGGGTGAAGTCTTGGAGTGGGAAGAGTGGATGGGAGCTCTACCTCTCGGTAGTCAGTGGAGGGTAGAAACTGGGGGAGGCAAGGGAGCCTGACTAGGTGGGGCCTATATGCAGTGGCCTAGAGAATCATTTCCCCTTATTGTGGTGGCCTACAGAATCATTTCCGCTTAGTTTGTCTTGTTTGTTTAACACCCTTGTTAATTCATAATGTGTTGTGAACTACAGTCCTGCTTCATTTTCAAGAGCAGTCCTTTTCTTTAAAACACAAGCCTGTGGGTCTTTCTTTGTATAATCAGGTGGCAAATCATATTGGGAGTGAACACCATGAAGTCCTCTTTAACTCTGAGGAAGGCATTCAGGTCCTGGATGAAGTCATCTTTTCCTTGGAAACTTACGATATTACAACAGTCCGTGCTTCAGTAGGTAAGGTATTTTGTGATCCCGAAAAGATTTTTAATACTGAAAAGGTGTAAGGATTAAACAATCCTGTTTCAAGCAGTTGTTTAAAAAACAGTACTCAAGAATGAACACAGGTAAAATTCCTGTGTCAGCAATTGCTGAAGACAAGGCCATTTAAGAATTCCTGAAATCTCTTTTGGAGAGGAACTATAAATACATAGTTAAACTTCCACATTTGTGGTATCACTATTTATATTTCTCCAAAAAGTAGATACATATTTTTTGCACCACCTTTCCCCCAGTTTCTCTGTATAAAAGTTTCTTGGGCTGTATAGGGAAATAGGTCTACGTTGTAACTAATTTCTGTAAGGAATGCTTGTTTTAGATATATTTTGGTAAATATTCCATCATAGGACTTATCAATCAATAACATATTGTGCAGCAAGAAATACTAGTTTTACCCTGTGGATACACACTGAGATTAGAATCACTGTGTATCAGACTAATCTAATTTTGCTGAGCCTCTAATATGCTACTGGCTTAGATATGCCTCTCAAGGGATGCAGACTCTGACAGGACTCCATTGCAAGGTCTAGGGTCTGCATCCTCATGCTCTGAACTTTGCAGTAATAGTACAGAGGTGCTGTCTCTCCCAAGGAAGCAAAAATTAGTTCTTGAAGGGCAAAAAAATCTTAGGTATTACAGTGGTTTCTGGCCTTCCAAAGGGCCACGGTACATCAACAGAAATACGGTATTTCTGGTACTGATATTTCATTGGTGAAGATTAGGGAAAAAGATCTAAAAAGTATCCCTAGGGAGGTGATAATGAAAAAACAGTTAAGAACAGATGCTGGTTTACAGGGATGTGTAGCAGGGACCAAGCAGCATCTTTTTTTTTTTTTTTTTGTGGTACGCGGGCCTCTATTGTGGCCTCTCCCGTTGTGGAGCACAGGCTCCGGACGCACAGGCTCAGCAGCCACGGGTCACGGGCCCAGCGCTCCGCGGCATGTGGGATCTTCCTGGACCGCGGCACGAAACCGTGTCCCCTGCATCGGCAGGCGGACTCTCAACCACTGCGCCACCAGGGAAGCCCAACAACCAGCATCTTTTAATGATCCAATATTCTTAACTGTATTTGATGTATGTTGAATGGGGAGTAAGTATCAGAAAAATAGCCCCGAATAAACATTAAGCTACCAAAGCCCTAACTTTTCATTTTTTTATAGTGATACTGGTGTGAAAGTTACCACATTTAAGATATCTGAGTCATTGTTCGGCAAAATTTTTTAGCATTTTTAACATTGTTAAGCAAAATTTTCAGATAGACATTCTTGGTCTGAAAGCAGTAACATTTTAAAACCTGTATATAAAATTGTGGAAGGGTTTTGGGGTGTTTCATCACAACAGTACAACTTTTGGATTAAGTACATAAAAAGATAGGTACCATATAAAGATATTGTAGACATAAGGTCGTTCTTTTGCAAGCTATGTTATATTAACAGAGAGTCTAGTCTAATAGCAAAGCTTGCAGTCATTTCCAGAAATCAAAGGCATTTTTGGTAGAGGGTTACGTGGACATTAACAGTCATTTCTGTCTCTTTTCTAAGGTATGTACTTAATTTCAAAGTACATTCGGAAGAACACGGATAGCGTAGTGATCTTCTCTGGAGAAGGTTCAGATGAACTTACACAGGGTTACATATATTTTCACAAGGTAAGCAAATGGAGGGATGTTGATCTTAGGGGAAGAAAAGTATGAATTATTATTTACCTATTTCCTATCTTCTTTTTTGGTATAACAGTAACACTTTGAATATCTTGTGAGGCATATCAGGAAATCTGATAGTGTCTGTATTTTGGGGGGGAGAAAGAAGTCTTAATAGTGGCAGATAATGTCTCTTTTTGAACTAGTTAAGCCTAAGAGTCATGTTTCTGCTCTTAGTCCCCTATGGTCTTACGGCTGTCGCACAGCATGTTATTGTACTTGTTCTAGCACTAGCAGTCTTGGTGTGAGGGAAGGTACGTTTTATCAAGCATTTACTCCCTTCCCTAAGCTCTATTTGGCTTTTTGTCTTACCCACCTTTAGAATTGGAGTCACGTGTACGAGTAAGATATAAAAAACTGTTTGACGTGCCAGAAGCAAAGCTTGTGGGTGTATTTGTAACTTCAGCTCTGTTTGCAAAATAGGCTCCTTCCCCTGAGAAAGCCGAGGAGGAAAGTGAGCGGCTTCTGAAGGAACTGTATTTGTTTGATGTTCTCCGAGCAGATCGAACTACTGCTGCCCATGGGTAAACGTGGTATTTTAGGAAGCGATTATAAAAATAACCTCAAACAACAAAAGGCTCAGCGGTCGTTTTCTTTCCTTCCCGTTAGTATATGTTGCAAAGTATGCCTTCTATAGAGAAAAGGAAGCTTGTCTGTTAGTGCAAAGGGATTAGGCTGAATCAGAGTGCTGTTGTCATGGTGAGAGGACATGGATAGGCGGTTTGAGATGGAGTTCCCATCTTTGCGGTACGCGGGGCCTCTCACTGTTGGGGCCTCTCCCGCTGCGGAGCACAGGCTCCGGACACCCAGGTGCAGCGGCCATGGCTCACGGGGCCCGGCTGCTCCGCGGCATGTGGGATCTTCCCGGACCGGGGCACGAACCCGCGTCCCCTGCACCGGCAGGCGGACTCTCAACCACTGCGCCACCAGGGAAGCCCTGGAGTTCCCATCTTGAAAGCACAACATCTTGCCCACTTCTGGGCAACTGAGATGGAAGGCACTTGCAGCTTTTTTTTTTTAGTTTTTTTTAAGAGAAATAAAGATTATACACCTTCATGTTGCCAGCGTTGAGCGCCTGACATGCCAGTTTGATGCCATGGGGACCATGTGTGGGGAGAGGGAAGCGAAGTGTGTGGGGAGAGGGAAGCGAAGATGCAAGAGATTTGATTAGCTTATAAAACAGGTTTCTTTGGTATCATTTCTGGTTGGCTAAAGTTTTCACTTTTTAAAGCTGGTCATGTTGGAGAATTGAAGACTCTTACTGTACGTGATAAACAACCAGTATCAACTCTTTTAGTTGCTTCCACCAAATCACACTTAGATTAGAAAATAATATGAAGTTGGGGAATGAACTGAATTCAAACATTTTTACTACTGACTGATGAAAAACTTACATTCAGTATAAACCAGCGTTCCACAGTGTTTCATCAAAGGCAACATCATCTGTTTCTTGAATCCTGGGGACTCTGGTTAGGACAAGCAGATAGGGTAATAACCGCAGATTAGCATTACAGTTTTTAATAGGACGAGAGATGGTCTCACCTAGAAAAAACTGTGAGTCAGAAAAGTCCAGGCAAAGTACGTTCTTAATGATCAGGTCACACTCATTCTTTTTCTGATTTTTGAGATATTTAATAGTTTACAGAAGAGAAAGTAAAAGTAATTATTCTCCATTAGTTTGTTTCACTCCCTAGATGATGTAATTAATATGTACTCTGAATGAAGGTTTTTGTATTCATCATGCATTAGCATAGGGCAGTTACTTAAGATTATAAAAATGACTTTATAATGTTAACATTACTTAGAGGCTAAGTGAATTCCTAGGAAACTAAGTCTGAATCTGAACAGACAGGCACTAAATATCCATTTTGATTTAGATTTTCTTCTTTTCCTTTTTAAGCCTTGAACTGAGAGTCCCCTTCCTGGATCATCGATTTTCTTCCTATTACATGTCTCTGCCACCAAATATGAGAATCCCCAAGGTGGGTGAATCAAGATTAAAAACTGTCAAGAAACCATTGTTACTGGTTATATTTAGAACTTTCACTGACACTCCTTTTGTTTTCTGTCAGAACGGGATAGAAAAACATCTTCTGAGAGAGGCGTTTGAGGACTCCAATCTGATACCTAAAGAGATTCTCTGGCGACCAAAAGAAGCCTTCAGTGATGGAATAACCTCAGTTCAGAATTCCTGGTTTAGGATTTTACAGGAATACATTGACCATCAGGTATCATGTCTTTAAAAGTATTTTCTGGAATAGGATAATTTGGATGCAGAGTACTAATCACTGTTCATTTTGTATTTAATTTAAATGTTTGTGTCTGCAGGAGAGATGTCCTATAAACAATACTTCTTTTAAAGAACTCTGTAAGAATAAAGTGGCATCTAGAATAGAGAGAGGAGACTTACCAGTCATCACTGACTTTTTTTTTTTTTTAATTTATCTATTTTATTTACTTTTGGCTGCATTGGGTCTTCGTGGCTGCACGTGGGCTTTCTCTAGTTGTGGCGAGCGGGGACTATTCTTCGTTGCGGTGCGTGGGCTTCTCATTGCGGTGGCTTCTCTTGTTGCAGAGCACGGGCTCTAGGCGTGCAGGCTTCAGTTGTAGCACGTGGGCTCAGTATTTGTGGTACGTGGGCTCTAGAGTGTGGGCTCAGTAGTAGTGGCGCACTGGCTTAGTTGCTCCGCAGCATGTGGGATCTTCCCGGACCGGGGCTTGAACCAGTGTCCGCTGCATTGGCAGGCGGATTCTTAACCACTGCGCCACCAGGGAAGCCCCCTGACTTTCATCTTACACATTTTTGGGCACCTGTTGGGTGCCAGCCGTTATTAGGCACAAATGAATCAAACACTTAGAGCCACCACTTAGAAGAAGTATGCATGTGAATGTTCCTTAAAGGTCACTGTAGCTATGTATATTAGGGTATTTTAGCATTTTCTAAGTGATCCAAAGAGTCTCTCACACAACATACAGTCATGCCTTTTCTCTTTTTGTTTGTTTTTTGTTTTTGTGAAGCCAGATTAAATGCAAGTATTTCCATGCCGGTTAAAAAAACATTTCGCTTCTATCTTGTTATGCTTGCAGGTTGATGACGCGCTGATGGCAAGCGCAGCCCAAAAATTTGCCGTCAATACTCCCAAAACGAAAGAAGGCTATTACTACCGTCAGATCTTTGAACGTCACTACCCGGGCCGCGCTGACTGGCTGCCTCATTACTGGATGCCCAAGTGGACTAGCGCCACTGACCCTTCTGCCCGCACTCTGACCCATTACAAGGCCACTGCCAAAGCTTAGATATTCCCTGAGCCGTGGAGTGAAAGTAAACATTTCTTCTCATTGTGAAGGGTAGGGGGCTTGGGGGCAGGAAGGGTCAACGGCCCAGGCTTGCTTGGGTGTGAAAAAATAAAAGTCTTAAATCTGAAACACTGCTATAGTCATTTATATTCATACAGCCCCCTCATCAGAGGTAGCTAGAAACTGAACAGCTTTCACTGTATCACAATAAGAGAGTGAGCTAGGAAAGGGGAAACAGTCTGATGTTTGGGAAGCCTCACACGCCCTCTCCTGGAAGAGCTACTGTAGAGGACTTTTGGGTCTCATGCCAGTGGGGCCTCCTTCCAGGCCTTGCCTCATCTGCGTGTGGTCCTCCTCTGACTTCCTCCGTTAGTTCTTTCTGCATTCCTAACAGCTGGCTAGTTACACTCTGGAGAGGTAAGTCCTTTGTAAGACTTTGACAGCTCTATTTTGTAAGATATATTGACTGAAAACTGCACAGCCTAAAAGTTGAGAATTAAGTCATCAGAAAATCTGCCGAATAAAACTTACTTAAGCCCAGAAGACAGCCTCTCAGGTTGTTCTGAGGGACTGGTCCGCAGAGGTAAGGGAGGAGCCAGGATATATAGGAGGTTTTGCAACAAAGACCAGGTAGTCCGGAACATCAAAAGATGATTACTGTTAAAACCAAACATCTCAAGTTAATGAATCAGTGCATTTCTCTGTATAGGAAGAGGCAAGAGTCTGGGCTAATTGAAATCATTCCTTTGATATGCATCTTAACTGTCTAGGGCCAATATCCTACTTTTCTCCATCCTGAATCCTCTCAGGGTGCACAGTGGCAGGTGGCTGATGGCTGCAATATCCTTTGCTTACTGATACGGCAGACAACATTTTTCATCCACAGATAGTAATTTATATTTTTTTCTGTTGAGCCAATGTCTCTTCTGGAACTATCGTTGTAAATCACGAGTCAGCAAACTTTTTCAGGGCTAGACAGTAAATATTTTCGGCTTTGCAGACCTCTCTTGGAACTGTTCAGCTCTGCCATTATGGTGCAAAAGCAGCCACAAGACAGTATGGAAACTTAATGGGCAAGGCCATATGCAAACATATGGGCATGGCTGTGTTGTATTAAAACTTTATAAAAACAGGCAGTGGGCTGGATTTGGCCCATTGGCCATACTTTGCCAAGCCCTGTTCTAGAGCCAGGCATTTCTGATAAAAGGAAAAAGCATTCCAAAACTAGTTGGAAGAAGAGAAAATACAACAAGGAAACATTCAATGAACAGGTAGATTTTCATTTGACTGCTCATTGGTTATTTAGGGACAGGATTTTGAAATATATTTTAAAGATGAATTTAGTTATTACACATTTTTGAAGAGGAAACTGCCGATGCACAGGTAAATAAAAGAATGCTTCATGGGAAGAGTGAGTAGGCCAGGAATTCAGCTGGTAAGTTGGAAGGTGGGGACTGTTTAAGCCTACCTGTTGGCCTTCGCTTATTTTTAAAAAGTCTAAACATTCTCTGACATAAATCATACCAATGTTATCTTAGGTCAGTCTCCCAAAGCAAGCAATAGAAATAAAAGCAAAAGTAAACAAATGGGACCTAATCAAATGCACAAACTTTTGTACAGCAAAGGAAACCATAAAACAGACAACCTATGGAATGGGAGAAAATATTCGCAAACGATGTGATGGACAAGGGTTTAATTTCCAAAATAAGCAGCTCATACAACTCAGCAACAACAAAAAAACCCAACTGAATAATGGGCAGAAGACCTAAACAGACATTTCTCCAAGCAAGACACAGTGATGGCCAACAGGCACATGGAAAGGTGCTCAACGTCGTCGCTAGTTATTAGAGAAATGCAAATAAAAACTACAGTAAGGTACCACCTCACACTGGTCAGAATGGTCATCATTAAAAAGTGTACAAACAAATTCTGGAGAGGGTGTGGAGAGAAGGGAACCCTGCTACACTGTTGGTGGGAATGTAAATTGGTGCAGCCAGTATGGAGGTTCCTTAAAAAACTAAAAATGGAACTACCATATGACCCAGCAATCCCACTCCTGGGCATATGCCCAGACAAAACTAATTTGAAAAGGTACGTGCACCCCAATGTTCAAAGCAGCACTATTCTCAATAGCCAAGACATGAAAACAACCTAAATGTCCATCAACAGAGTGGATAAAGAAGATGTGGTACATATATACAATGGAATATTAGTCATAAAAAAAGTGATATAATGCCATTTCCAGCAACATGGATGGACCTGGAGATTATCATACTAAATGAAGTCAGAAAGACAAATACCATATGACATCACTTACGTGTGGAATCTAAAATATGACACAAATGAACTTATCTACAAAACAAACAGACTCACAGACATAGAGAACAGACGTGTGGTTTCCAAGGGGGAGGGAGGTGGGAGGTAGGGGAGGGATGCACTGGGAGTTTGGGGTTAGCAGGTGCAAACTATTTATACAGAATGGATAAACAAGGGAATTATCTTCACTATCCTGTGATAAACCAGAATGAAAAAGAATATGAAGAATAATGTATTAATATATATATAACTGAATCACTTTGCTGTACAGCAGAAATTAACACAATATTGTAAATACTTCAATAAAATAAATTTTTTAAAGTATCTAAAAAGCTGAGGAAATGTCATTAATTAATATTGGGTGACTCTTAATGATAATCTTGTATTTGTAGGTGCTTGAATTGCTTAAACCCGGCATGATTTGATGCCAGGCATGTCCATTCATGGGGCAGCCTCACCGAGCCAAGCTAAGTGACACCAGAAATGCTTGGGAGACTTAGCTGATAGTGATTACCCAGGGTGCACTGCAAGATTAAGGTATGCCGTAGACCACAAACGTTTTGAGGGTGTGAGCTTGGGCTTCAGATTTTTAACTTTAGTGACTCTGTGATCTGGTGTAGTTTTAGATACCACCCAAAAGTTTGACAGTAGAGACACTCAGTCCTGCAGATCAACTGTGACTGCAGCAACTCGCTAGATAACAAACTGCCTGTGAGACCTACATAATGTGCTAGGCACATGGTATAAAGTGAGCCTTTTCTTCTGCAACTAAAGTAGTTGAAGAAACTGTAGCCACTGGGACATGTGCACATGACTTAGCAGCTACATACAGGCCAAGCCTGCTTTCCTGGACTTTTCTGATATTGATGACTCAGTGCTAAGGTGCTAAGGAGGCATGTGGTTTCTAATCCACACAGCACTGTTACCGACAGATAATCCAGTCCCTTCAGCAGAAACTAAAAGATTCTTAGCTGATCTTGTCCTGCCTTTTCAACCTCATTCGCACACCTTAGTGGATGATGTGCCCTTTAAGAGTTGTTTGTTTGTTTGTTTTTCTTAATGAAATAGTGATATTTGCAGCAACATGGATGGACCGAGAGATTATCATACTGAGTGAAGTAAGACAGAGAAAGATAAACACTGTGTGATATCACTTATATGTGGAATCTTTAAAATAATACAAATGAATTTATTTACAAAACAGAAAGACTCACAGACATAGAAAACAGAATTAGGGTTACCAAAGGAAAAAGAGGGAGGGGAAGGGATGAACTAGGTATTAACAGATATACACCACTATATAGAAAATAACAAGGATCTATTGTCTAGCACAGGGAATTATATTTAATATCTTGTAGTAACCTATAATGGAAAAGAATCTGAAACATATATATATATATGAGAATGTACATATATATATATAATTGAATCACTTTGCTGTACACCTGACACTAACAATATTGTAAATCAACCATGCTTCAATTTAAAAGATTTTTTTTTTCGGGCTTCCCTGGTGGCGCAGTGGTCGAGAGTCCGCCTGCCGATGCAGGGGACGCGGGTTCATGCCCTGGTCCGGGAAGATCCCACATGCCGCGGAGCGGCTGGGCCCGTGAGCCATGGCCGCTGAGCCTGTGTGTCCGGAGCCTGTGCTCCGCAACGGGAGAGGCCACAGCAGTGAGAGGCCCGCGTACCGCACAAAAAAAAAAAAAAAAAAGATTTTTTTCATCTTAATACTGTAGAAAACTTACTTTATAGTTTTGATAGAAAGATATATTTCCATTAAAAAAATGAAATATTAGAAACACCTCAATCCTACCACTATTTCTATTTTCAATAGTTTTAACATTTTCGTGCAGATCTTTAGCTGTAAAAGCACAGTTGTACCTGTGCAAGAATATGATCTTAGTTAAATAAGGCCCTCTTTGCTTCCTTGCAAATCCTTTACAAGGGAAATAGAAAAAGGAACTAACCTTGGGCCTGCTGGTGTCAGACCATTGTGTGAACACCTTGTTGAAGCCTCAGAGCCTGCTCCTCGATTCCTCCTGCCTTGGGGTTGCCTTAGTTTGGTCCTGAGTCTGAGATAACAGATTCTTGGAGTGGGTCCCCATGGCGGGGAAAAACGGGCCACAGGGAGGCAGTTCCATATGGCTCTAAACCTGTGCAGTGGATAAATCACGACATCAAGCACGTACCTACCAACTGTTGTAGTACTTTATTGCATTAGCTCATTTAGTGAGTTAACCCTCATTCTGAGGAAGCGTGGCAGATTTTATTTTCTAAAGTGGCCACAGCAGTATTTCTGGTCTCACAGACTGCCAGAGACTTGCTGTGCCCTTGGAGAAGCAGTGTGTTTCCCCTCTTCTTGAGCCTGGGAAGAATTTTATGATTGCCTTGACTGGTAGAATCTATTAGAAAGTGACCTCTGCAGATAGGTCACAAAAGGCAAATCGGCCTCTGCTTTCTCTCTCTCGATGTGTGTCGTAAGGAAGCCCGGGCCACATGGAGAGACCATGTGTAAGAGAGCTGACAGCCCCAGCCATGGTCTCAGTCAACGTCAATCACCAGGGGTGGGGTGAGTGAGCCCCCAGATGATTCCAGCTCCTAGTCTGAGCCTTCCAGCTGAGACCCCCTTCATGGGGAGCAGAGATAAGCCATCCCTGCTGTGCTCCATCCAAATTCCTGACTCATCAATCCATAAGCCTAATAAATGGTTGTTGGACACCATTACATTTTGAGATGGTTTCTTACACAGATTAGCTGGCACAGGTAAGCACTATTATGTCTATTTTACACAGCCTAAGTCACTTGCCCAAATCATTCAGCTAATTACTAAGTGGTGGAGCCCCAAGTTAGCTAGACAGGTTGGCTCTAGAGTCTTTGTGGTGTTCTTTCCTGACTATCCTCCCAATACTTGCATGAAACTACAGCCCAGGTCTCTGCTGTGTATTAGGAACTGGGGGAAAGGGGCTTCTCTAGAGTTGAGTTGGGAGCAGAAACAGGGAGAGATGGGTTACCTCCCAGGCGAGGCCAGTGACGCTAATCATTTTCTGTAAAGGGATAGGTTAGATGATGAGAAAACAATCCCAAATTTTCAGTGCATTACCACAACAAAAGTTACTTCTTGCTCAAACTGTATGTTCATCTGGGTCTCCGGGGGGGCTCTGCTCATTGTTGAGGGGGTTGTAATCACTCTGGGACTCAGCTGATGGAGACACAATCTTGACACATACTTCCAAGAACAGCAAGGCAGGGGATGAAGACAGCGGTGACTCATGTACTGTGACTTAGGGCTTCCACCTGCAGAGATACATCACTTTTCCTCACGTTTTATGGGCCAAAGCAAGGCATTTGACCACTCCTAACTTCAAGGTTGCATGCACCAGAAAGGGAAATGAAATATGTATTTGGAGAACAGTACTAATGACTCCCGAAATCTACCCTTCAGTCACCAAATAGTTCACTATCTTTCATACACACAAAATACAATCATCAAGAGTGATTTTCAAGAGTGACAACCCAAGAATTCCATCTTGTCATGGCCACATGCCCAGAGTTGAGGATTACAAGGTGGCTCCTCTTCATAAACTTATAAGAAAATTTACCTGCTCCCTACCTGTTCAATACACAATAGAAGAGGAATAAAATAACAACAACAAAACATATACTCCTCTTTGAAAAGGAAAGAACGGGAGGCATACAGCAAACCCTGGTGGGTAGCAATTCTGACACCCTGCTCACCAGTCATTTTGAGGGCCCTCCCCCCAGAGGCTCCATCAGAAAACTGCCCCTCAAGGATCAGCAGCAGCCAAGACATCACTGTGTGGCGGGGAGGAGGCAGGAGTGAGAGAGCTGGTGGAAGTGGGGAACGCTTTCAGGGGGGAAGGCTGATTTCTAGCAATAAAGTTAATTTAACTCACGCCGTCCTAATTTTGGTTACCCAGAACCAAAGGTCACCCTTCCTGAATGCTCAAGACTGCTCTCGAAGCTATAATCCTGTGAGGTGTATACTATTGAGCTCATCCACATTCTATAGATGCGGAGTGTGGGGGAGAGGTGTTAGGTTACATGCCCCAGTTCACATAGCTAACAAGTGGGGTATTTGATCCCAGGTTCAAGAATTTTAGGGGCTTTGAACTTAACCCCTACTCTGTGTTACCTTTCAAAGGATTAGAGTATAGAAAATAATTATGTGCAGGGAAAAAATATAATTCTGAGATTTTTCTCCAATTCTCAATTCTCTATTTTAAATGGGATTATATACTCCATTTAATGGATAGTTCAGAAGTTATTTAACGTACCTACTAATTTAAGCATAAGAGAATTTCTTTTAAAAAAATTTCAAAAAATTTGTTATGAACACAAAGAAGCACACATTACTTAGTTCAATTTAGATTTTATGTGATCTAGATCTTATGTGAATTCTTACCTGATCTCAGGCCCTAGCTAGCCAGTAAATGGATGCCAAAAATTAATTTATAGTCCTCTTTGCAACTTAGGGAATTTTCAGTAATGCTAGGAAAAAAGCTATACTCAAATTATTAGTGTATTTTAGAAATTGGTTGTTGCAGTACAAAATATTTGATTTCTGAGGGCTAATATAATACATAAGACCACAAGGTGACAGCCAAGACACATGATTTTCTCTTCACACATTTTATGATTTTTCTCAAATGTGGTAATGCAGACAAACTTTTATGCCAAATTGGAGAAATGACACATTCATTTCACAGAATAAATCCAAGCACAGAAACTCCACAGTTTGCGATAGGTAATAAGCGAACAATTTTAACGTGCTAACAGCATATGGTTCTTGTTCAGGCCAGTATGAGCTATATATGTATTTTTTCCTGAACCTTCTATCTTCCTCCTCTTTGATCCACCATCCTAAATGCACCTGTACAGAGTGTGTTCTTAAAAGGTTAAGATCTCTCATACTCAAAGGTAAGAAGGAATGTGGACAACTCAAATCTGATTTTATTTGCCTTTTGAGCAATCAAATCTACACAAACCGTCATTTATATGATCACCCACTACTCTAGCGAGCCCTGCCTCATCTCAGTTTATTCTAACCCAGCTAAAAGACTTTTTTACCCATAACACGAGCTAACCTGTACTGGTGACTCACTGTGAGTCAAACCCTGATCTAGGGGCTTCCCTGGTGGCGCAGTGGTTGAGAGTCCTCCTGCCGATGCAGGAGGCGTGGGTTCGAGCCCGGTCTGGGAAGATCCCACATGCCGTGGAGCTGCTGGGCCCGTGAGCCATGGCTGCTGAGCCTGCGCGTCCGGAGCCTGTGCTCCGCAACGGGAGAGGCCACAACAGTGAGAGGCCCGCATACCGCAAAAACAAACAAACAAACAAACAAACAAAAAAACCCTGATTTTAAACCATGCTAGGTCTCTATAACAACCCTGAGAGCTACCCACTATTGTTGTCATCTCATTTTATGGATGAAGAAATAGAACGTAGGAGCAGCCCAGACACTGAAACAGAAGATGATCAATTGTGGCCAATGCAACAATCTGTTGATTACAATGGGTGCCACAGAAAAGACCTCTATATTAACAAAGCAATTTTTATTTGGGGATAGATGAACCATAGAAAATTGGTGAGACCCGATTACAGTGACCATCATCTTTTATACATTATGGTGTTCTGCTCACCAGCAGAGGTTTTAGTGAGAATGTTAGAAGTTCTGGAGCAGGAGGTTTGAAAGTGGAGGATTAGGGAAGAAGCCAGGATTTGTGTTGGTCTGTTGTTACTGGAGTGAGAAGAAAACACAGTTGAAAAGAATGATTCATTATTGGGTACAGTGGCAGGGTTTCTGGGGCTATGCATCATTGATCAGATCAACTTTCATGAACTACTGATTTGGGATTTTTGCTAAAACATATTGAACACAACATTATATAAATCCTATTACCTTATCCCCAGTCCAAGCCACGTTCTGCTGTATTTGGCACGGGGTGGTCTGGGTTGTGTAGCTCTCAAATGACCACAAGGTGGGGCAAGATGATATTCAGCCGAATACGTTCCACAAGATTTTTTTGGGGGGGGGTGGATTTTCCTGTCAGTTTTAACAGCTGAATTGTGTGTGCGTGTGTGTGTTTGGGACACTGACAGGTATTGGCATACCGCCAGCTACTGGGAGCCACTAAGAACAAAGGAGGTAGTCTTTGGACAATCACAAAGATTTGAGAGACAACCAAGAACTCAGGCTGGGCTGATTGATAAGGGTTATCTTCTACATGAGAACTCTCTGTCAAGACTAGCGAGAGGTGGCTGTTTTATCTAATGCATAGAAACCAACACAGAGTCAAAGAAGATGAAGAAACAGAGAAATATGTTTCTAACAAAAGAACAAGATAAAACTCTAGAAACAGATCTTAATGAAACGGAGATAAGTAATTTACCTGATAAACGGTTCAAAATAAAGATCGTAAAGATGTTCACAAAGGCCAGGAGAACAATGCATGAACAAAGTGAGAATTTTCTATCTCAACAAAGAGAAAATATAAAAAGTAACAAACACAAATCACCCAGCTGAGGAATACAATAACTGAACTGAAAAATTTGATAGAGGGGTTCAAAAACTGACTAGATGAAGTGAAAGAAAATCAGTGAACTCAAAGACAGGGCAGTAGAATTCATTCAGTCAGAGGAGCTAAAAGAACAAAAGGGTAAAAAAGAGTGAAGATAGCCTACAGGACTTATGGGACATCATCAAGCAGAACAATAATCACATTACAGTTGTCCCAGAGGATAAGAGCTAGAAAGGGCAGAAAGCTTACTCAAAGAAATAGTGGCTGAAAACTTCCTTAACTGGCAGAAAGAAACAGACCTGCAGATCCAGGAAGCCCAGAGGGTATCAAATAAGATGAAATAAAAAAGGCCAACCCTGAGACACACTGTAGTTAAATTGTCAGTAGTTAAAGACAAAGAGGTGATGCCAGCAAGATGAAGAGCTAAGAGGTTCCAACGATTATCTCCCCCATGAAAGAACAATAAATAAACCAAAGAAAATAGTTCAGGGAAAGGCCTGGACTATGAAGAAGAAGCAGCAAAAACTGCAGAGCTCAAAAATCAAGGATGGCTGCATAAAACAGTACAGGAAAACATATCACCCCAGTCAAGAGCAGCTTGGCACCAGAAGGGATCTTCTCAGGGGAATTTTATCCCATGGCGAAAAGGAGAGCAGGAGAACCCCAGCAAGTCTCATCATGATGGATGGTTTTCAGCCTTTGCTACAGATCTCCCATAGTCTACACCACTGCTGATCCCAGCTGACAGAACTGCCCCCACTGCATTTACTCCCCAAGGCTGGAGCTGTCCCTGAAATGAGATCTGCCTTTTGGGGCACCAGTTGCTGCTCTGCCCTACTCTCCAAGATTGGAATCCCACAGCACCTCACCATACATGGAACTAGAATGGCCACTGCTCTATCTCCTATTCCTGACCTCCAGGTCACAACTTTGTCCCATCACTACCAAAGCAGCCTCTGCTGTCCTGAACCTCACCCTCTGGGTCCCAAGTCACACTTTGAGTGACATTATCAGGGCCATCCTATTTCTGCCTTGAGCCCAGCCCCTGGGGTCCCAGACTGTGGCTCTATACCCTCATTTCTGGGAATGGGCTGCCACTGCTGTGAGCCCTACTCCCATCCAGGTCACAGCCAACCAATACTGCCAATGGTGTTGCCACTACACTGAGACCTGTACCCCATTCCAGTTCAAAGCTCTGAACCCTCATTATTGGGACTTGGCTACTGCTGCCCTGAGCCCCATCTCCCAGGTCATGGTTCTCACTCATCATTGCTGGGACCAGGTTGGCATTGCCCTGAGGCCTGCCCCTCTGGGTCCAAGCTTTGACTGTAATTGCTGGGGGCACTGCTGCTGTCCTGAACTCCACCCTTCAGGTCCCAGGTCATCGCTCTGAATGTCATTGCCGGGGCTGTGCTGCCACTGCTCTGAACTCAGTGCCCTGGGTCCCAACATGTGACTTTAATAGACGACTACCAGGGTCATGCTGCTGCTGTCTTTTGACTACCACCTGGGGCCAGAGTTGAGGCTTTGACTTACCATCTTTAGCTGTGTTGCTACTGCACCCTATTTCCTCACAGCAAACCACCACTGCACCTTGTCACCCTTAGCCGATGCTGCTGCATCATCCCCAACCCCCTCTCTCCTGGCCAGAGTCACTGCAGTCTTAGGTCCTGGTTCCATGGGAAATCTGCCCATGCCCACACCTTAGACACCAGTGCCACAGCTGCAGCAAGTACAGCTGTGCCACAGGACCAAGGGGCTGTGGCAGTTCTGTGTACACCTGATCCCAGGATGCTGGCTCCAAAATTGCTCTTAGTGCTGGCACACCAGTCCAGGAACTTAGAAGGATTTTCTCAGCTAACCTGTCCTCCAATGGGCAAAAAAGAATAAGAAGACCCTAACAGCCTTTGCCTCAGAAAACCCCATAGCCCTGCCCACCACTGCCACCCATAGCACCTCTGCACTACTGGCCACAAAAGACACTTGCAGTCTGGCCAATGTTGACCTCAGCTGATGGAGCTGCATAGAGACTACACCACTGTGTCTATTCAAGAAACAAAAATGCTGCATCCCACCCAACTGCTATCCTCGTAGACACCTGCAGGTGAAAGTTTTTCCCCACCAGAGACAGTCTGAAAATGCTGGAAGACATAACTGCACTATCAAACACACAGACATTAAAACAAAACCATCGGAAACATTAAGAAAACACAAGGAAACATGACACCAAAGGAAAACAATAATTTTCTAGTTACTGGCCTGACATCTCAAAAATGGAGATCTATGAGTCATATGAAAAAAAATTTAAAATAATTATTTTAAGGAAACTCAGTGAGATTTAAGAGAATACAGACAACTCAATGAACTCGAGAAAGCAATGCATGAACAAAGTGAGAAGTTCAACAAAAAGGTAGAAATCATAAAAAAGAACCAAACAGAATTTCTGGAGCTGAAGAATACATGGATGAAATGAAGAATGCAATATAGAGCTTCAACTATAGGCTCAACCAGGCAGAAGAGAGAATCTGTGAGCTTGAAGACATATTTCCTGATATTATCTGGTTGGAAGAGATTAAAGAAATAAGAATAATAAAGAATGAAAAAAGCCTATGTGTATTATGGGAAACCAACAAGTGAAATAATATCCACATTTGGGGAAACGCAGAAGGAGGAGAAATGGACAGAAATCTTATTTAAAGAAATAATAACTGAACTTCCTGAATCTGGGGAGTGATATGGCCATCCAGGTACATGAAACTCAATGATCCCCAAACAGGTTATATACAAAGAGATCTTCACTGAGACGTATTACAATCAAGCTCTCAAAAATCAAAGATAGAATTTTGAAAGCATCCAGGGAAAAAAGATGATCACATACAAGAGAATTCAAATAAGGCTATTAGTAGATTTCTCTGCAGAAATCTTGCAGACTAGGAGAAAGTGGGATGACATATTTAAAGGGCTTGAAGGATAAAAAAACTCTTAGCAAAGAATACTTTACCTAGCAAAGCTGTTATTCAGAAATGAAGGACAGACAAAGACATTCCCAAACAAAAGCTGAGGGGATTTATCATCAATAAACCTGACCTACAAGAAATGTTACAGAGAGTTCTTCAAGCTGAAACAAAAGGATGCTAAATAGCAACATAAAAATATATGAAAGTATAAAATTTATTGGTAAATGTGAATGTATGGTCAATTTCAAAATACTCTAATACTGCAATGGTGGTATGTAAATCAATGTGAACTCTAGCAATAGGTTAAGAAAAAAAATGTTAAAAATAACTATTCCTACAATATTATGTTAATGGATACACAATATAAAAAGATTTAAATTGGTATATTAACACAAGTTGTGGAGGGGTCATATAAATGGGTAGAAATTTCTAATGCAACTGAAGCTTGTGATAGGTGACAAAACACGTCTTAACAGAATTAAGAAGATTGAAATCATACCAAGTATCTTTTCTGTTATGAAATGTTATGAAAGTAGAAAATAACAGGTGGAAACCTGGTAAGTTCACAAATATGGGAGATTAAACAACATGCTACTGAACAACCAATGAGTCAAAGAAGCTAAAAGTAAAATCAACAAAAATCTGGAAAGAGATGAAAATGGAAGCACAACATATTAAAATCTATGGAATACTGTAAAAGTAGGCTTAAAAGGGAAGTTTAGGGCTTCCCTGGTGGCACAGTGGTTTAGAGTCCGCCTGCCAATGTAGGGGACATGGGTTCGTGCCCCGGTCCGGGAAGATCCCACATGCCGTGGAGCGGCTGGGCCCGTGAGCCATGGCCGCTGAGCCTGCGCGTCCGGAGCCTGTGCTCCACAACGGGTGAAGCCACAACAGTGAGAGGCCCGCGTACAGCAAAAAAAAAAAAAAAAAAAAAAAAGGGAAATTTATACTGATAAACACCTACATTAAGAAACAGGAAAGATCTTAGATAAACAAGCTCACTTTACATCTCAAGGAATTAGAAAAAGAAGAAAAAACCAATGTTAACAATGTTAACAGAAGGAAGGAAATAACAAAGATCAGAGTAGAAAAAAATGGACACCAGAAAATGTCAACAAAACTAAGAGCTGTTTTTTAAAAAAAATAAACAAAATTGACAAGACTTCAGCTAGATTAAATAAGAAAAAAAGAGAGAGAACTCAAATATAATTAGAAATGAAAGAGGAGACATTACAAATGATACCACAGAAATACAATGGATTATGAGAGACTACTATAAATAATCACACAGCATCAAACTGGATACTCAAGAAGAAATGGATAACTTCCGAGAAACACTCAACCTACCAAGACTGAATTTTGAAGAATTAGAAAATCTGAGCAGACTGAGTACCAATAGGAGATTGAATTAATTTCAAAACCCTCTCAACAAAGAAAAGCCCAAGACTAGATGGTTTCACTGGTGAATTCTACCAATCATTTAAAGAATTAAAGAATTAACACCAATCCTTCTCAAACTCTTCCAAAAACTGAGGAAAAGGGAACATTCTCCAACTAATTTTATAAGGCCAGCATTATCCTGATACCACAGCCAGATAAGGACACCACAAGAAAAGAAAATTACAGGCCAATATCCCTGATAGGTATAGATGCAAAAATCTACAAAAAAATTTTAGCAAACCACATTCAATAACACAATAAAATGATCATTCACCGTGATTAGTGGGATTTATCTCTGGGATGCAAGGATGGCTAAACATCCTCAAATCAATCAGTTCAGTACATCACATTAACAAAATGAAGGATAAAAACCATATGAGTATCTCAATAGATGCAAAGAAAGCATGTGACAAAATACAATATCCTTTTATAATAAAAATACTCAACAAATTAGGTATAGAAACAAAATAAAGGCCATATACAGCAAGCCCACAGCTAACATCATATTCAATGGTGAAAAGTTAAAATCCTTTCATCTAGATTAGGAACAAGACAGGGATGCCCACTCTCACCATTTCTATTCAGCAAAGTACTGGAAGTCTTAGACATAGAAATGAGGCAAGAAAAAGCAATATAAGCATCCATATTGAAAAGAAAAAATCAAATTGTATGTTTGCAGAGGACACAATCTTATATATACAAAACTGTAAAAAAATCTACTAAAAAACTATAAGAACTAATGAATATATTCAGTAAAGTTGCAGTACACAGTCAACATACAGAAATCAGTTGCATTTCCATACATTAACAATAAATAATCTGCAAGAGTAATTAAGAAAGCAATCCAATTTACAATAGCTTTGAAAACAATTAAGTACATAGGAATAACAATTAAGTATATAGGAATAAATTTAAACAAATTTCTTGTACACAGAAAATTATAAGACATTGATGAAAGAAATTGAAGAAGACACAAATAAATGAAAAGACATCTCATATTCTTGGATTGGAAAAATTAATATTGTAAAATTATCCACACTACCCAAAGCAATCTACAGATTCAATGAAATCCCAATGGCATTTTTCACAAAATAGAAAGAAAGTATCCTAACAAATTTTGGACCTCTAAAAAGATGCTGAATAACCAAAGCAACCTTGAAAAAAAGAACAAAGTTGGAGGCATTACACTTCTGATTTCAAACTATATTACAAAGGTAAAGTAATCAAGAAAGTATGGTACTGTTTTAAAAACAGGCATATAGACCAGTGAAACAGAATAAAGAGCCCAGACGTAAACCCATGTATATATGAGCTACTAATTTTTGACAAGGACACAAAGAACACAAAATGGGTAAAGCATAGTCTCTTCAATAAGTGGTGCTGAGAAAACTGCAAAAGAGTGAAATTGGACCACTACAAAAATTAAACACCACTACTAATAAAAATTAACTCAAAATGGATCAAAGACTTATATGTTAGACCTGAAACCATAAAGCTCTTAGAAAAAAACATAGGGAAAAAAATCTTTGACACTGGACTTGGCAATGATTTCTTGGATAAGGCACCCAAAGCACAGGCAAAAAAAGCAAAAAATAGATAATTAGGACTACATTAAACTAAAACTCTTCTACATAGCAAAGGAAACTATCAACAAATTATTATCTATATAATGGGAGAAAGTATTTGCAAATCATATATCTGATAAGAGGTTAATATACAAAATATATAAGGAACTCATACAACTCAATAGCAAACAAACAATCCAATTAAAAAATGAGCAGCGAATCTGAATAAATATTTTTCCATAGAAGATACACAAATGGCCAACAGGTGCATGAGAAGGTGTTAAACATCACTAATCATCAGGAAAATGCAAATCAAAATAATAATGACCCACCGCATCACACCTGTTAAAATGACTGTCATCAAAAGACAAGAGATAACTGTTGGCAGGGAGGTGGAGAAAAGTAAACTCTTGTGCACTGTTGGTGGGAATGTAAGTTGGTGTAGTCATTACGGAAAACAGTGTGGAAGTTATTTAAAAAATTAAAAATAGAACTACCATATGATCCAGCAATTCCACTTCTGATTCTATCTCCAGTGGAAATAAAATCACTGTCTGGAAGAGGTATCTGCACCTCTGTGTTCATTGTACAATTATTTACAGTAGCCAAGACATGGAAACAACCATATATTTCACATTTTTTAATCCATCCATTCACACACACACATACACACACACACTCACAATGGACTATTCATCCATAAGAAGGAAGAAAATCCTGTCATTTGTGACAACGTAGATGGACCTTGAGAGCATTATGAAAATTGAAACAAGTCAGAAAAATCAAATACTGTATAATCTCACTTATACGTGGAATCTAATAAAAACTGAATTCATAGAAACAGAGAACAGATTAGTGGTTGCAAGAGGCAGGTGGTAGGAGGTGGGGAAAATGAGTGAAGGTAGTCAAAAGCTACAAATTTCCAGTTATAAGATGAATAAGTTCCAGGGATGTAATGTACACTATGGTGACTATAACAATAGTGTATTGTTAACTTGAGAGTTGCTAAGAGAGTAGATCTTACAAATTCTCAACACAACAAGAAAAACTTTTATTACTATATGAAGTGATGGATGTTGCCCAAACTTACTGTCTGCATGTTTATGTATGTCTGTGTATGTATATATACATGTATGTACATATAGGTATGTATACATGTATATGTGGTATTTACTACTTCTGGATGTTTTGCTAAAATTATTTCACAAAATAGCTCTGCTTTAATTGGTTTAAAAACAATAATAAGTGCTTATATTAATTAAGTCTTCCTGAGGGGAGATCAAGATGGTGGAGTAGGAGGACGTAGAGCTCACATTCTTCCATGAACACATCAAAAATATATCTACATATGGATCAATTCTCACTGAAAACTAACTGGAGACAAGCAGAAAGAATCCTGTACAACCAGGGCTATAAGAAAGATCCACAGAGAACTGGGTAAGATTGGAAGAGAAGGGATTAGGTCAGGATTTGTGCCTCTGGGAGGGGACTCAGAAGATGAGGGGGATTACATGGGCAGAGAACCTTCGTGGGGAGTGAGGGAATTGAGCCACACATTGGGCACCTTAGCCCTGGCATCCAACACCAGGAAGATGAGTTCCCTTGGCTTGTCTGAAGACCAGTAGGACTAACAGGAGGGCTGTAAAAAACTAAGACTCTGCTTGTAAAGAGCACACATACACTTGCTTACTCGTAAAAAAAGGTAGAGGAAGCAGATTGACACTGCCCAGGACTCTGGCCAGTTTCCCATGATCCCCTCAGCCTGAGCCAAGTGCCTGCTCCAGCCTTTCTTGTTCTGTGGTGCAGCTCCACACTGGTGTGAGGGCTGCGGCAACCAAGGACAGGGTACAGTTGTGAGGGATGGAGCCAGCTCTGACCCAGAGCAGCAATCTGAATGGGGCAGGGCAGCCACTACAGGCAATTGCAGAAGTAGCACATTGGCAGCAGTCTGGAACTCTCACTGGGGCCAGGACTTCCACAGCATGCACCACAATCCATGTCAAATGACCGCTCTGGTCCCACTTGTACCAGCACTGCTTCCCTCTGGGGTGAGTGTGCTGGTGCTGGGAGGGGTCAGAATACACACTCAGAGGTAAGAGAGACAGCTCATACCTGAGCCTCAGGGATTCATCCCCAACAGGGTGGTGTTGGCCACTGAGCAGAGGAGAAGCCCCAGCTCACACCTGGCTCTGGCTCTATCCCCTCCATCTCCAGCCCAATATCTTACCAAGGTGATAGCTGCCAGCACTTCCTGGAGGAAGATGTGACTCATGTTCATATCAGATCCCGCTCTCCCACCAAAGGTCCTAGGCACAAGCAGACTGATAGTATCACTACCACACAAGGACATCCCTTCAAGACCAGAAGAGGTAAATGTTTCACCTAATTTCATAAAGATAAAGTTAGGAAAATGAGAAGACAGAGGAACTTCTTTAAATTAAGAGAACAAGAGAAAACTCCTGAAAAAAAAACTAATGAAATAAATTAATTAATTTACCAGATGCAGACTTCAAAGCATTATTAATAAGAATGCTAACTGAATTAGGGTAAAGAATAGATGAACACAGTGAGAATTTTAACAAAGAACTAGAAAATATAAAAAAGAACCAGTCAGAACTGAAGAATACAGTAACTAAAATGAAAAACACATTAGAAGGAATTAACAGCAGATTAGGTGATATAAAAGAATGCATAAGTGATTTGGGAGACAGAAAAATGGAAATCACTCAATCAGAACAGCAAAAAGGAAAAAAAATAATGAGAAGAATTTAAAGGATATCTAGGACAACATCAAGGATAACAACATTCATATTATAGGGACTCAGAAAGAGAAGAGAGAGGGAAAGGGGACAAAAACATACTTCATGAAATGACAGCTGAAAATTTCCCAAACCTGAAGCAAGAAACAGATAACCAGTCAGGGGAAGTACAGAGAGTCCCCAAAAAGATGAACCCAAACAGACCCAACACCAAGACATATCATAATTAAAATGGCAAAAGTTAAAGAGAGAATTCTAAAGACAGCAAGAGAAAACCAAAGAGTCATATACAAGGTAACCCCGATAAGGCAATTGCTGATTTTTCTGCAGAAACTTTGCAGACCATCAGGGAGTGCCATGATACATTTAACGTGCTAAAGGGGAAAATCCTGCAACCTAGGGTATTCTACCTAGCAAGATTATCATTTAGCATTGAAGGAAAAATAAAGAACTTCTCAGACAAGCAAAAATTAAAAGAGTTAATCAATACTAAATTTACCAAAAAGAAGTGACAAAGGGTCTTCTCTAAGTGTAAAAGGCTAAAATAAGAAATAAGCATTTAAAGGAAAGGAAATATCCCACTAGTAAAGGCAAATATATAATAAAGGCTATGGATCAACCACTTAATATGCTAGTACAAATTAAAGGAAAAAATTATAAAATCAACTATAACCACAATAAACAGTGAAAAGTTAAACATGAAGATATAAAATATGATATCAAAAATACAAAATGTGGAGGAGTGGAATAAAAAATGTAGATCTTTTAGAATGTGTTTGAACTTAAATGACTACCAATTTAAAACAAGTAGATTTAGTTATAGGTCAACATAAATAAACCCCATGGTAACCATAAATCCAGCAATTATGAGTCTATATAAAGGGAGAAATTGACAATAATAGTAGGGGACATTAACACCCCACTTATATCAATGGACAGATTATCCAGAAGAAAATCAATAAGGAAACATAGTCTTTTTTTTTTTTTAATTTATTTTTGGCTGTGTATGGTCTTCGTTGATGTGTGTGGGCTTTCTCTAGTTGTGGAGAGTGGGGGCTACTCTTCATTGTGGTGTGCAGGCTTCTCATTGTGGTGGCCTCTTTCATTGAAAAGCATGGGCTCTAGGCATGCAGGCTTCAGTAGCTGTGGCACATGGGCTCAGTAGTTGTGGCTCACGGTATCTAGAGCACAGGCTCAGTAGCTGTGGTGCACAGGCTTACTACCTCCACGGCATGTGGGATCTTCCCTGACCAGGGATCGAACCCATGTCCCCTGCACTGGCAGGCAGAGTCTTAACCACTGCGCCACCAGGGAAGACCCAGAAACATAGTCTTAAATGACACATTACATCAGTTGGACTTAGTAGATATCTCCCGGACACTCCAATCAAAAACAGTAGAATAAACATTTTTTTCAAGTGCACATAAAATGTTCTCCAGGATAGATCCCAATCTAGGCCACAAAACAAGTCTCAACAAATTGAAGAGGATAGAAATTATATCAGGCATTTTCTCCAACCACAATGGCATGAAACTAGAAATCAATTACAGGAGGAAACACGGGAAAAACACAAATAAGTGGAGACTAAACAACAAAAAAACTAATGGCTTAATGATAAAATCAAAGAGGAAATCAGAAAATACCTTCTGATAAATGAAAATAAAAACATAACTTTCCAAAATCTATGGGGCATAGCAAAAGCAGTTCCAAGATGGAAGTTTATAGCAATACAGGCCTACCTAAAGAAAGAAGAAAAATATGGAATAAGCAACCTAACCTACCATCTAAGGGAATTAGAAAAGGAATTAGAACAAACAAAGCCCAAAGTCAGAAGAAGGAAGGAAATAATAAAGATCAGACAGGAAATAAATAAATAAAAATCAGACAGGAAATAAATCAAACAAAAAAAAAATCAATGAAAGCAAGAGCTGTTTTTTGAAAAGATAAACAAAAGTGAAAACCTTTAGCTGGACTCATCCAGAAAAAAAAGAGAAAGGATCCAAATAAACAAAATAAGAAATGAAAGAGGAGAAATAACAACTAAGGTCACAAATATAAAAAAAAAATCATAAGCAATTACTATGAACAGTTATTTGCCCCCAAATTAGACAATCTAGAAAATTGGACAAACTTCTAGAAACATACACCTTCCAAGACTGAAAAAGGAAGAAACAGACAATTTGAATAGACCAATTACTAGTAGTGAAATTGAATTTGTAATCAACAAACTCCCAGCAAACAAAAGTCCAAGACCAGCTGCTGAACAGGGGAATTCTATCAAACATATAAGGAAGAACTAATACATATCCTTCTCAAACTATTCCAAAAAAAAAAAAAAGAAGAGGAGGGAACACTCCCAAATTCTTTCTACAAGGCAACCATTTACCTGATACCCAAACCAGACAGACACTACCAAAAAAAAAAGAAAATTACAGTCCAATATCTCTGATGAATACAGATAAGAAAATCCTTAACAATATATTAGCAAACCAAATTTAACAATATATAAAAAGGATCATTCATCATGATTGAGTAGAATTTATTCCAGGGATGCAAGAATGGTTCAGTAACCACATATCAATCAACGTTATATACCACATTATCAAAAGTAAGGATAAAAATCACATGATCATCTCAACAGTCATAGAAAAGGCATTTGACAAAATTCAACATCAATTTATGATAAAAACTCTCATCAAAGTTGCTTAGAGGAAGCATATCTCAACATATTAAAGTCTACTTATGACAAACCCACAGCTAACATCATACTCAATGGTGAAAAGCTGAAAGCTTTTCCTCTATAATCAAGAACAAGACAAGGTTGCCCACTCTTGCAGTTTTTTAACATAGTATGGGACGTCCTAGCCACAGCAATCAAACAAAAAATAAAAATAAAAGGAATCCAAATTGGAAAGGAGGAAGTAAAACTGTCACTGTTTGCAGATGACATAATGCTATACATAGAAAATTCTCACCAAGAAAACTACTAGAGTTCATCAATAAATTCAGTAAAGTTGAAGGATACAAAACTAATATACAAAAATCTCTTGCTTTTTTTTTTTTTTTTTTTTGTAGTACGTGGGCCTTTTACTGTTGTGGCCTCTCCCATTGTGGAGCACAGGTTCTGGACACGCAGGCTCAGCAGCCATGGCTCATGGGCCTAGCCGCTCTGCGGCATGTGGGATCTTCCCGGACCGGGGCACAAACCCGTGTCCCCTGCATCGGCAGGTGGACTTTCAACCACTGTGCTGCCAGGGAAGCCCCTCTTGCGTTTTTATACTCTAACAATGAACTGTCCAAAAGAGTAAACATCCCATTTACAACTGCATCTGAAAGAGTAATATACCTAGGTATAAGGCTATTGAGGGAGGTAAAGACCCATACTTGGAAAACTATAAGACTCTGATGAAAGAAACAGAAGATGACAAAACAGATGGAAAGATATACCATGTTCATGGATTAGAAGAATTAATATTGTCAAAATGACCACATTACCCAACAGAATCTATGGATTCAATGCAATCCCTATCAAAAATACCATTGGCATTTTTCACAAAACTAGAACAAATAATTTTAAACTTTATATTGAAACACAAAACACCTTAAATAGCCGAAACAATCTGAGAAAGAAGAACAGAGCTGGAGGTATCATGCTCCCTGACTTCAGACTATATTACAAAGCTACAGTAATCAAAGCAGTATAGTACTGGCACAAAAACAGACACATAGATCAATGGAACAGAATAGAGAGCCCAGAAATAAACCCATACCCCTATAGTCAATTAATCTACAACAAAGGAGGCAAGAATATACAATGGAAAAAAGACTGTCTCTTCAATAAGTGGTTCTAGGAAAACTGGACAGCTACATGTAAAAAAAAAAAAAATGAAATTAGAACATTCTCTAACACCATATACAAAAATAAACTCAAAATGGATTAAAGAAAATATAAGATCAGAAACCATAAATTTCTAGAAGAAATCATAGGCAGAAAACTTTGACATAAATCATATCAATATTTTTTTGGATCTGTCTCATAAAGCAAAGGAAATAAAAGCAAAAAACAAACAAACAAAAAAAGCCCAACCCTCCTCCACAACAACAACAACAACAACAACAAAGTGAGGCCTAATTAAACTTAAAAGCTTTTTCACAGAAAAGGAAATCATCAACAGAATGAAAATACAACCTACTGAATGGGAGAAAATATTTGCAAATGATATGACCACTAAGGGGTTAATATGCAAAATACACAAAGAACTCATGCAACTCAACATAAAAAAAAAACAACCTGATTAAAAAAAGTGCAGAAGACCTGAACAGACATTTCCAAAGAGGACACTCAGATGACCAACAGGCACATGAAAAGAGGCTCAACACTGTTAATCATCAGAGAAATGCAAATTAAAACCAACCACAATGAGATATCACATTATACCTGTCAGAATGGCTATCATCAAAAAGAAGACAAATAACAAATGCTGGCAAGGATGTAGAGAAAAGGGCACCATCGTAAACTGTTGATGGGAATGTAAGTTGGTGAAGCCACTGTGGAAAAGAGTATGGAGGTTTCTCAAAAAACTAAAAATAGAACTAACATATGACTCAGCAATTCCATTCCTGGGTATATATCCAAAACAAACAAAAACACTAATTTGAAAGACACATGCACCCCAGTGTTCATAGCAGCATTATTTAGAATTACCAAGATATGTAAGCAACCTAACTGTCCATCAACAGATGAATGGATAAAGAAGTCGTATATCTATACAACGAAATATTACTCAGCCATAAAAAAAGGACGAAATTTTGCCATTTGTAACAACATTGACGGTCTTGGAGGGCATTATGCTAAGTGAAATAAGTCACACAGAGAAAGAAATACTAAATGATATCACTTGTATGTGGAATCTAAAGAACAAAAGAAACCAGTGAATATAATAAAACAGAAACAGACTCACAGATATAGAGAACAAACAAGTGGCTAGCAGTGGGGAAAGGGAAATGGGGAGGGGCAATATAGGGATAGGGAATTAAGAGGTACAAACTATTAGGTATAAAATAAATAAATTACAAGGATATATTGTACAACACAGGGAATATAACCAATATTTTATAATAACTATAAATGGAATATAACCTTCAAAAATTGTGAATCACTATGTTGTACACTTGTAATTTATATAATATTGTACATCAACTATATTTCAATAAACAATTTTTAAAATGACTGTGTTTAGTCAGGGAATAGGAGAATAATTTTGTCCTAGTTAAGGATATTTGGGGCTTCCCTGGTGGCGCAGTGGTTGAGAGTCCGCCTGCCGATGCAGGGGACACAGGTTCGTGCCCCGGACCGGGAAGATCCCACATGCTGCAGAGCAGCTGGGCCCATGAGCCATGGCCACTGAGCCTGCGCGTCCGGAGCCTGTGCTCCGCAACGGGAGAGGCCACAACAGTGAGAGGCCTGTGTACCACAAAAAAAAAAAAAAAAAAAAAAGGATATTTAAAGGTTGTTTAAAACTATAAAAAGAGGTAAATAAAGAACAAACCCTAAATGAATATAGAAAGTTAGAGAGAGAAAAAAAAAAGAAAGAGAGAATCTTGTGTGGCCACACTGGTTAAATTGAATAAATTTATTTTAAGAGTTTTTAAAATGAGCTTTAATCTCAATAGTGTTACAGTTCTCATGCAACACTGGAATTTTATTTCCTTTCTCAGTTAAAAGAACAAAGTTTTATTGGATTAATGTAGGTTTTTCTTTACCTGTTGAATAATCTGCCTAGACAACAAAGATTCTGTGTTTTCTCAAAATAATTTCCTGTGCTTCATGTTGTCTTTCTTGGGTTTTTGATTACTTAAGAAGTCTAAGTCTTCTCAGTATTAAAAGAGCTAAGGTTTTCTTTTACAATCATGTAATATTCAATATTTATCTTTGAAATCTTTTATTGTTACTTTGATAAAACGGATAGCTAATCATTTCACAGCAAACTGTGATCTTATTTGATCAAGTGATCAAAGCTTTTGAAATTTTTGACAAATTTCCCCCAAAAAATTTTAAATAAAGTCTTTTTCACTTAAAACTAACTTTAATATTTCCCAAAAGGCTCCTGGAAAATCTCAAAAGATTTTGTTTTCTGATTTTGTAAAAAAGAGAGATGTTGAACTAATAAGATTTATTTAATATGTTAAGATACATGAGAAATATTGTCAAATAAGAAGTAATATTAAGATTGGTTCAAGATTGTAGAGTAGTAGGATGTGCGCTCACTCCCTCTTGTGAGAGCACTGGAATCACAACTAACTGCTGAACAATCATCGACAGGAAGACGCTGGAACTCACCAAAAAAGATACCCCACATCCAAAGACAAAGCAGAAGCCCCAGTGAGATGGTAGGAGGGGAGCTAACACGATAAAATCAAATCACATAACCACTGGGTAGGTGACTCACAAACTGGAGAACACTTATGCCACAGAAGTCCACCCACTGGACTGAAGGTTGTGAGCCTCACGATGGGCTTCCCAACATGGGGGTCTGGCAATGGGAGGAGGAACTCCCAGAGAAACAGACTTTGAAGGCTAGCAGGATTTGATTGCAGGACTTCAACAGGATGGGGGGAAACAGGGACTCCACTCTTGGAGGGCACACACAAAGTAATGTGTGTGTCAGGACCCCATAGGAGACTGAACCAGACCTATTTGCTAGTGTTGGAGGGTCTCCTGCAGAGGTGGGGTGTGGCTGTGGCTCACTGTGGGGACAAGGATGCTGGCAGCAGAAGTTCTGGGAAGTACTCCTTGTCATAAGCCCTCCTGGAGTCCACCATTAGCTCCACCAAAGAGCTAGGTAGGCTCCAGTGCTGGGTCACCTCAGGCCAAGCAACCAACAGGAAGGAAACTCAGCCCCCACCCATAAGCAGACAAGCAGATTAAAGTATTACTGAGCTCTGCCCACCAGAGCAACACCCATCTCTACCCACCACCAGTCCCTCCCACCAGGAAGCTTGCACAAGCCTCTTAGATAGCCTCGTCTAGCAGAGGGCACACAGCAGAAGCGAGAAGAACTACAGTTCTGCAGCTTGTGGAACAAAAACCACATTCACAGAAAGACAGACAATATGAAAAGACAGAGGGCTATGTAGTAGATGAAGGAACAAGACAAAACCTCAGAAAAACAATTAAATGAAGTGGAGATAGGCAACCTTCCAGAAAAAGAATTCAGAATAAAGATAATGAAGATGATCCAGGTCCTCGGAAAAACAATGGCTGCAAAGATCAAGAAGATGAAAAAATGTTTAACAAAAACCTAGAAGAATTAAAGAACGAACACCTAGAAGAGTTAAAGAACAAACAGAGATGACCAATACGATAACTGAAATGAAAAATACAATAGAAGGAATCAATAGCAGAATAACTGAGGCAGAAGAACGGATAAGTGACCTGGAAGACAGAATGGTGGAATTCACTGCTGCAGAACAGAATAAAGAAAAAAGAATGAAAAGAAATGGAGACAGCCTAAGCGACCTCTGAGACAACATTAAACACACCAATATTCACATTATAGGGGTCCCACAAAGAGAAGAGAGAGACAAAGGACCTGAGAAAATAGTTGAAGAGATTATAGTTGAAAATTTCCCTAACATGGGAAAGGAAATAGCTACCCAAGTCCAGGAAGAACAGAGTCCCAAGCAGGATAAAACCAAGGAAATACACTGAGACACATAGAATCAAATTGACAAAAATTAAAGACAAAGAAAAATTATTAAAAGCAACAAGAGAAAAATGACAAATAACATACAAGGGAACTCCCATAGGGTTAACAGCTGATTACTCAGCAGAAACTCTACAAACCAGAAGGGGATGGCATGATATATTCAAAGTGATGAAAGGGAAGAACCTACAACCAAGATTACTCTACCTGGCAAGGATCTCATTCAGATTCGACTGAGAAATCAAAAGCTTTACCGAGAAGCAGAAGCTAAAAGAATTCAGACCACCAAACCAGCTCTACAACAAAGGCTAAAGGAACTTCTTTAAGTGGGAAACACAAGAGAAGAAAAGGACCTACAAAAACAAACCCCAAACAATTAAGAAAATGGTAATAGGAACATACATATTGATAATTACTTTAAATGTGAATGGATTAAATGTTCCAACCAAAAGACACAGCCTTGTTGAATGAATACAAAAACAAGACCCATATATACGCTGTCTAAAAGAAACCCACTTCAGGTCTAGGGACACATACAGACCGAAAATGAGGGGATGGAAAAAGATATTCCATACACTTGGAAATCAGAAGAAAAAGTGGAGTAGCAATACTCATATCAGATAAAATAGACTTTAAAATAAAGAATGTTACAAGAGACAAGGAAGGACACTACATAATGATCAAGGGATCAATCCAAGAAGAAGATATAACAATTATAAATATATGTGCATGCGACATAGGAGCACCTCAATACATAAGCAACTGCTAACAGCTATAAAAGAGGAAATCGACAGTAACACAATAATAGTAGGGGACTTTGACACCTCACTTACACCAATGGACAGATCATCCAAAATGAAAATTAATAAGGGAACACAAGCTTTAAATGACACAATAGACCACATAAATGTAATTGATATTTATAGGACATTCCATCCAAAAACAGCAGGTTACACTTTCTTCTCAAGTGCACATGGAACATTCTCCAGGATAGATCACATCTTGGGTCACAAACCAAGCCTCGGTAAATTTAAGAAAACTGAAATCATATCTAGCATCTTTTCCAACCACAACGCTATGAGATTAGAAATAAATTAAAGGGAAAAAACGTAAAAAACACCAATACATGGATGCTAAACAATACCTTATTAAATAACCAAGAGATCACTGAAGAAACCAAAGAGGAAATCAAAAAATACCTAGAGACAAATGACAATGAAAACATAATGATCCAAAACCTATGGGATGCAGCAAAAGCAGTTCTAAGAGGGAAGTTTGTAGCAATACAATCCTATCTCAAGAAATAAGAAAAGGGCTTCCCAGGTGGCACAATGGTTGAAAGTCTGCCTGCCAATGCAGGGGACACAGGTTCGTGCCCCGGTCCGGGAGGATCCCACATGCCGCGGAGCAGCTGGGCCCATGAGCCATGGCCACTGAGCCTGCGCGTCCGGAGCCTGTGCTCCGCAACGGGAGAGGCGACAACAGTGAGTGGCCCGTGTACTGCAAAAAGAAATAAATAAAGGAAGAAACAAGAAAAATCTCAAATACTATCCAACTTTACATCTAAAGGAATGAGAGAAAGAAAGTCAAACAAAACCCAATGTTAGTAGAAGGAAAGAAATCAGAAAGATCAGAGCAGAAATAAATGAAATAGAAACAAAGAAAACAATACAACAATCAATAAAACTAAAATCTGGTTCTTGAGAAAGTAAAAAATATTGCTAAACTTTTAGCCAGACTCATCAAGAATAAGAGGCAGAGGACTCAAGTCAATAAAATTAGAAATGAAAAAGGAGAAGTTAAATGGACACCACAGAAATACAAAGCATCATAAGAGACTCCTACAAGCAACTCTATGCCAATAAAATGGACAACTTGGAAGAAATGGACAAATTCTTAGAAAAGCACAACCTTCCAAGAGTGAACCAGGAAGAAATAGAAAATATGAACAAGCCATTCACAAGCACTGAAATTGAAACTGGGATTAAAAGATCTTCCAACAAACAGAAGTCCAGGACCAGATGGCTTCACAGGTGAATTCTGTCAAACATCAAAAGAAGACTAACACTCATCTTTCTCAAACTCTTCCAAAAAACTGAAGACGAAGGAACGCTCCCAAACTCATTCTACAAGGCCACCATCACCCTGATACCAAAACTAAAGATACTACAAAAAAAGAAAATTACAGACCAATATCACTGATTAATATAGATGCAAAAATCCTCAACAAAATACTAGCAAACAGAATCCAACAACACCTTAAAAGGATCATATACCATGATCAAGTGGGATTTATCCCAGTGATACAAGCATTCTTCAATATACACAAATCAATCAGTGTGATATACCATATTAACAAATTAAAGAATAAAAACCATATGATCATCTTGATAGATGCAGAAAAAGCTTTTGACAAAATTCAACACCGATTTATGATAAAAAATGGGTTTCTCCAGAAAGTGGGCATAGAGGGAACCTACCTCAACATAATAAAGGCCATATATGACAAATCCACAGCAAACATCCTTCTCAACGGTGAAAAACTGAAAGCATTTCCTCTAAGATCAGGAACAAGACAAGGATGTCCATTCTCGCCACTATTATCCAACATAGTTTTGGAAGTCCTAGTCATGGCAATCAGAGAAGAAAAAGAAATACAAGGAATACAAATTGGAAAAGAAGAAGTAAAACTGTCACTGTTTGCAGGTGACATGATACTATACATAGAGAATTCTAAAGATGCCACCAGAAAACTACTAGAGCTAATCAATGAATTTGGTAAGGTAGCAGGATACAAAATTAATGCACAGAAATCTCTTGCATTCCTATACACTGACAACGAAAGCTCAGAAAGAGAAATTAAGGAAACAATCCCATTGACCATTGCAACCAAAGAATAAAATACCTAGGAAAAAACCTACCTAAGGAGGTAGAAGACCTGTACTCAGAAAACTATAAGACACTGATGAAAGAAATCAAAGATGACACAAACAGATGGAGAGATATACCATGTTCTTGGGTGTGAAGAATCAATATTGTGAAAATGGTTATACTACCTAAAGCAATCTACAGATTCAGTCCAATCCCTATCAAATTATTAATGGCAATTTTTACAGAACTAGAAGAAAAAAATCTAAAAATTTGTATAGAAACACAAAAGACCCCAAATAGCCAAAGCAATATTGAGGGAAAAAAACAGAGCTGCAGGAATCAGACTCCCTGACTTCAGACTATACTACGAACCTACAGTAATCAAGACAATATGGTACTGGCAAAAACCCAGAAATATAGATCAGTGGAACAGGATAGAAAGCCCAGAGATAAACCCACACACCTATGGTCAACTAATCTATGACAAAGGAGGCAAGGATATACAATGGAGAAAAGACAGCCTCTTCAATAAGTGGATCTGGGAAAACTGGACAGCCATATGTAAAAGAATGAAATTATAACACTCCTTAACACCATACATAAAAATAAACTCAAAATGGATAAAAGACCAAAATGTAAGACCAGACACTATAAAACTCTTAGAGGAAAACAAAGGAAGAACACTCTTTGACATAAATCACAGCAAGATGTTTTGTGACCCACCTCCTAGATTAATGGAAATAAAAACAAAAATAAACAAATAGGACCTAATGAAACTTAAAAGCTTTTGCACAGCAAAGGAAACTATAAACAAAATGAAAAGACAACTGTCGGAATGGGAAAAAATATTTGCAAATGAATCAACAAAGGATTAATCTCCAAAATATATAAACAGCTCATGCAGCTCAATATTAAAAAAACAAACAACCCAATCAAAAAATGGGCAGAAAACCTAAATAGACATTTCTCCAAAGAAGACATACAGATGGCCAAGAGGCACATGAAAAGCTGCTCAACATCATTAATTATTAGAGAAATGAAAATCAAAACTACAATGAGGTATCACCTTACACCGGTTAGAATGGGCATCATCAGAAAATCTACAAACAACAAACGCTGGAGAGGGTGTGGAGAAAAGGGAACCCTCTTGCACTGTCGGTGGGAATGTAAATTGAAACAGCCACTATGTAGAACAGTATGGAGGTTCCTTAAAAAGCTAAAAATAGAATTACCATATGACCCAGCAATCCCACTAGTGGTCATATACCCAGAGAAAACCAAAATTCAAAAAGCCACATGCACCACAATGTTCATTGCACCACTATTTACGATAGCCAGGTCATGGAAGCAACGTAAATGCCCATCGACAGACAAATGGATAAAGAAGATGTGGTACGTATATATGATGGAATATTCCTCAGCCATAAAAAGGAATGAAATTGGGTCATTTGCAGAGATGTGGATGGGCCTAAAGACTGTCATACACTGTGAAGTAAGTCAGAAAGAGGAAATCAAATATTGGATATTAACACATATATGTGGAATCTAGAAAAATCGTACAGATGAACTGGTTTGCAAAGCAGAAATAGAGACACAGATGTAGAGAACAAATGTATGGACGCCAAGGGGAGAAAGCAGGGTGGTGGTGGGATGAATTGGGAGGTTGGGATTGACATATATACACTAATATGTATAAAATAGATAACTAATAAGAACCTGCTGTATAAAAAAAAACCCCAAATTAAAAAAAAGTAATATTAAATATTTATATTTGAATGGGTATATGTTACTAATATAAATGTTTCAGAAACTGTCTTGTATACAAATTGAATTGTATATAAATTCCTAGAATTTTGTCAATGTACTTAACTCTTTGTAATCAGTCATAATTCCAGTTATTATCTTAAAATGTTGTATGCCAAAGAAATAACTAAATTTCTTTGTCAATTGCATTATAACAAATTCTCAACAGATCTTTAGCCACAGCTATTTTCATCACTGTCTTTCGTCATTCACAGTTATTATTTTCTGAGGCTTTTCCAGAAGCTTTTGCAATCAACTATAGGCAAAAGTGCTCCATCTTCAAAGAGATTCATGGAAAGGACACTGACAAGTGCTTTAGAGTACAGGTTTCTGCTAATCTTAAACTCACACCACTGAACTGGATAAGAATTTTCAGAACTCTAATAAAGAAACTGATGGATTCATAAAACTGCTAATCCAAGATAAAGCAGAACAAGAGTAAATTACATGGGACAAAGTGAACTGGTAAAGATAAATGTAATTTTTAAATGATTTTTTTATTTGAAACATTGCCGTTTCTTTAATTTTTTGTTTAAGTAAATCTTTTTTTCTTTTCCCTTAAGCAATCTATAAATCACAACAATTTGGTAGATTATATGTTTGTACACAAAATGAAACATTTTTCTCCCTAGCTGATTTCTTTAGAATTCAGAAACTCTTATTGAATATTCTTATTTTCATGGAAATATAGTGCTTTGCATAAGTTCATTAAGAATATGTTTTCCTTATAACAGGATACAACTGGAAACAGCAGTTATATTGCCAAGGCTTTGACCGGAATGTCATATTTGAGAATGATATGCACAGAGTCAGATATGACCACACCGATATAAGAAACTAAGATTGACTTCATGGAGCCAATGCTTACAAAACCCTCTTGGAATATCGGCCTGGTACTTGGCTTACAGGGTGCCCAGCCTAATGGGTTTGTAAAGAAGGTCACTCCCTGGCAGACCCAGGAACTTCAGGCTATCTTGGGAGCCTTGAGAAGAGAGGAATTCACCTGAACCTGTAGGTACTGAAGGTGAAGTCTGGTGGTGTGGTCCTGATGTAGCTTGTTAGCCTTAAGAGGCTTTTAAAAGTTCAATCTGAGATTCCTTATTAAAGTTCCAACAAAGCAGACCTTAAAAAAGCCTATATGATAAATCACTATTCATGCTGCACGTTGTATATAATCAGGCCAGCTCTAATGAGACGAGACTTAGTTTGCAAACAAATTACTCTCAGTGAGGATATCTTTGATAAAAATGGGGGTGATTATAGAGCAAAAATTCTGTTTCAATGAAAACTTTAGCATACCCTTGTGGGTTATTGAACAGTGCCTTGTTCACTGACTTAGAACTTTTGGGAAACTGGCTTTTGCCATTTTGTGTATTTTGCCAGTAGTTAATCTGAAAAATAATGTATATACAGTTATAACTGAGTTACTTTGCTGTACAGAGAAATTAACACAACATTGTAAATCAACTATACTTCAATACAATTTTTTAAAAAAGTACTTGGGGGGCTTCCCTGGTGGCGCAGTGGTTGAGAGTCCGCCTGCCGATGCAGGGGACACGGGTTCGTGCCCCGGTCCGGGAAGATCCCACATACCGCGGAGCGGCTGGGCCCGTGAGCCAGGGCCGCTGAGCCTGTGCGTCCGGAGCCTGTGCCTCCCAACGGGAGAGGCCACAACAGTGAGAGGCCCGTGTACCGCAAAAAAAAAAAAAAAAAAAAAGTACTTGGGTGGACCTACTTGCTTTTTGGGTCCTCATTGTCTTGTGGAGACTCTCCTGTACATGTAAAATAAAATTTGCATGTTTTTTTCTATTAATCTGCCTTATATCAGTTTAGTTCCTAGACCAGCCACAGAACCTAGAAGTTCTAGGATAGAAGGAAGTTTTTCCTGCCCTACTCTACTCAGTAGAAAATAAAGGTTATATGAATATATGACCCCATCATCTACAGCTGTCTTGTTTCTGTTGTCTCTACTTGCACACTTTAAATTCCCAGTGGTCAGACCCCAGAGCTCTTTAGCTTTAAACATGGTACGGAGCCTAATTTGGGATCGTGGAAATAGCAAGCTCTTAATACAGATGTTGATTGATTTACCTATCATTTTGTGCTCATTCAAAAGACATCTGCTATGTCTCTCTTCTGCAGAGATATGAAGACTTTTTATTCTGTGGAATAACTGACGAGCATAAGAACTAAGGTCAATCTCGTTCTCCCATCCATTCTTATTTGCTACTAGAATTAAAGCGTCATCAGATGGTGTGACTCAATGTGATGATGCTAAAAATGTTACATCTCAGAGTCCTGTCTAACTACTGGGCATCTCCACATGTCCTCTGCTGTCATCATAACCTTTGCTGCCCAAAGAAGAACTCATGGTTTCCTCACCCCACTTTCTCTTTTAGTCCCTATGTCAGCTGGGGATCTGGATTGGGGAGAGCATCTTCTCTCACCATCGGCCATGGTGAGGCACAGAATTAGGGAGGAGCACCGGGCATGACAAACATCAATGTCAGGCTGATGGAGGACAGCTAGCTTGGCAAGGTGTGAGAAAGACACAAACAGCACTGCCTTAGACTACGCTGACTTCCAGGCACGTACAAGTCACTCAGTCTTCAACTTTGACATTATGATGGAATATTTGTCAAGGTGGAGGGAGAGAACATATTTGACTTCAGAGTTGTACTTGTTGGATTTGTAACTTCTGATAATTTAAATATATGCTATGTGGGACTCCATTTGTGCTCTTACCCAGCCCCCATACATTTTAATAAGGTCAAAGTAAAGGCTAGCTGTGGAGCTGACAATTTCCTACTTGAACCCAGAGGTGTTATGGACAGGAGATTCTGGCTTGTTGGGAGAGATGTCTGAGGCTTTCTTTTTCAGACTTGAGAGGATAACCAGAGAAAACCAAAAGCAGACAGGAGTTGAATTACCCAAGCAATCTTCCTGTCTGCTCCCTCTTAGGTTCAAAGGCTTCCCACACCCCTCTGCTTAATGGTAAAATTGAACAGAGGAGTGAAGATGGCTTAGATGGGGTCACAAATGGAATGGAGACTGTGAAAATGCATGCGACCCAAGAGAAATTTGGGGACTTACTTGCTTACTTTTGAGAGAACAGTACCAGTCTAGCAAAATGGAGGCATTGGGAAGTAAGACCTGGAGGGAGTGGGGAGGAAGGAGGAGCATGATGCATAGAAAGCAAATGCACACAGGGCGTTTTCAGTGGCCTAGGGGATGTCCCCATGGTCACACTCAGAAGGTTTAGGCAGTGATGTCAGGGCTTTATTAAGGTTTAAGGGATGAACGAGCCAGAGAGGACATGTGCATGTGTGTTTTTGGTGGGGGGTGGGAGGGTTGATTTTTCCATCCCCATCTCCTACATCTGTACTGTTTAGGTTTTAGCACTGGAAATGCTGGTAAAGGGCTGCTTGACTGTGTGTGTTGGCAGGGGTCGGGGGAGGTGGGCATCATCTTAGGCAAGATGCTCATTAGAAGAGGGAATAGAGTAGTCCTGCAATCTCTGCTCCCTCCTTTCTCAGGAGCAGGCATTGGAGACCTATTCTAGCCAAGAGGGACAGCTACACATCATTGGCCTAGAGATGAGAAGACTAATGGGATCATGGATCTGAAATGCAGAGCTGACCAACCTTCCTCTCTGCCTCCATGGCCCCCAAAGTGGCACATGTCACCTAAAGCAGGTTGCAAGGTGGTCTACTGGGTACAAGAAAAATAGAATTTCTATTTAAAATTTTCCCTTTAAAATTTCTGCTTTTGTACACCATTTAAAAAATGTACAACGTGTTAGTACATTAATAATTAAATATATACATACAGCATGCTCTAAATTTTTTTTTACAGATGGTGTGGACATTCAAAAATTTGAAGGCCATGGTCCTAGTAGATAAAGTTCAAACTCCCTTTGCACAGCATACAAGAAGTCCTGGCATGATTTGGCTGCACCCATGCTTCACCTTTCCCGCTCGAGCTATTGTAAACTGTGTATAGTTCCAGAACACATCAGGAAGTGAGGAAAGCAGAGGATAGGACAGTGGGAAAAGCTAAGCAAAGATGAAGTTATGCTAATGTCCATTCTTAGCTTGTTCCCATGGGGATAGTAAAAGGCATCACAAAATTATCCTACCTTTGGGCTTCCCTGGTGGCGCAGTGGTTGAGAGTCCGCCTGCCGATGCAGGGGACACGGGTTCGTGCCCCGGTCCGGGAGGATCCTACATGCCGCGGAGCGGCTGGGCCCGTGAGCCATGGCCGCTGAGCCTGCGCGTCCGGAGCCTGTGCTCCGCAACGGGAGAGGCCACAACAGCGAGAGGCTCGCGTACCGCAAAAAAATAAAAAAAATTATCCTACCTTTAGGCATGGGGCCAGGTTTTTGCCTGCCTGTATCAGTCAGCCCTTGCCCCGGGATGCCCTTGGAGGAAGGCAAAACCTTTCAAGCACTTCCAGGCTAGGGAATACTCATCAGCTGAGGACAATTCTCTGGAGAAGGCTGCCTTGTGAGCTGTAGTGGAGAGCTTCCACAGCAGCTGGGGAATTCAGTGAGCCAATCTGGTTAAGGGAGGTGATGGGGTGAATGAAGTACCCAACAGCACTACTATATTTTGCCACATTGATATCTACAAATCTGTAAGTACCTTTACAGAAATGATAATCGTGTGAGTAAACTACCATTTTATTCCCCATCAACACACTAATTGTAAACTTGATAACTTGTAGCCTTGAAGCATTTTTCTTTTCCTTTAAACATGGTTCTATTTTGGTTAGCTAGTCTTTTTAAAACCTGGCTTTTTTTTCCCTAAATACTTTAGTCTCTAAGTTTTCCTTTGTACCTGGCTAATTTCTTTTCACAGTTAAGACTTACCTCAGATGCCAATTTTTCTGGGAAGCCTTCCCTGATCCTTCTAAAACTGGGATGTTCTGCTACTCAGTTCTCATGAAACTTCGTATATTCCTAAATCATTATGTTATGGCAATGTTGTAGGATTATCCCACAATGTGTCTGAATCACTCAGGGCTTGGTCAGGAAAACAGAAGCCACTCCATGTTTTCTGGGCATACAGGGTTTGCTACAGGAATTAGGGGCTTACTTGACTGTGGGAAGAGCTGAGGGAGTAATGAAGTATGGGAAGCCACTGCAGAGGGGAAGGAAGGGGGCTGACACTGAAGATCTGGCCCAAAGTAACAACTCACCAGGAAGCTGCTGCGACTCTTAAGGATCTCGGAGAAGCACTCTCACAGCCTCAGGGCGCAGCAGCCACACGGGTGGTCCCCGAGAGCTCCCCAGGGAGCTGCTGTGCATCTCTCATCTGCTCATGAGTCCGGCTGCAGCTGCCAGTGGAGAATACAGCTTCTCTTCCTCTTCCGCCTTCCAAATCTCCAGTAACTTCCTCTTATAGGCAGCTCCACGTCCCAGGGAAGGGAATTCTGAGAGGAGACCTTAAAGGGGATGGTGGTGGTGCTGAGTTAGCAACAGATCATGCAGTGCAGTAGCCCATGATAGATTATGAGCTTCTCCCCAGCTGGAGAATGTATCTTATTCATTTCTATCTTCTTGGTGCCTGGAAGTTCCTGGAAATTAGAGGTACCCATTAAATGTTCATTAAACGATTGAATAAGTGAATGCAGAGAGGACAACAGCTCCCTGAAACCAGATGATTTTGGCTGTATTCTAAATGATGCTATGAGAGATCAATGGTCAATCTCCCTAAGAACCTTGTATTTCATAACACATGGTAGTGATAATTAGTAATTCAGGATATCTTTCCCATGCTGAGCAAAATCGCCAAATTTCTGAAATCTAAAATCCTAGATAGGAAGCTGCCTCTGCAATTCAGTGCACTGAAACTGGTAAGGAATATTAAGTCAGGGAGCCATTCTCCACCGTATTGCCTCTCTGACTTTCTTGAGTTCCTTCCAGTTCCTGAGAACCATGTGCACGTTTAGGAAAATGACACTAGGTGGCACTCTTGCTTCTTTGCCGTAGTAGGTCATTGCCTTTTCTAGACAAGGGAATCGAGTGTAACTGAGAAAGAAATGTTACTTTTTTAAAGCAACTAAACTGTTCCTCAAATTATAACTACAAAATTGACGTTAGCTGACATAAAATACATACCTCTTCAAACGAGAACCAAAACAAACATAAAAATCAAAGAACCTAACATCCTTATCTATATAATGTTTTCGCCATTTCAGAATTACAAGTGGCACTAGAATCTTGTTCTGTTAAGTGTTCCCAGGGGTTCATCTCCCCATTTACACTGTCCCTGCTGCCCATGCAAGGTGGGATGATTCAGAAGCTTACTGTCTTAGTTCCAAAGTCTGTGGTGCAGACGGGGCGGAGAGGGTGGGGGAACACTTTTTTTTTTTTTTTTAACACAGCAGGTTAGTATGCACTTAGATTAGTTCAAATTATGACTAGGAAACAGCTGATCATGATAGAGGCAAAGTTGCTACAGTACATGTAGAAATCTTTTCCTTTAAAATCTAAAAATTTCTTCCTAACTAAGTTAAGTCTTTCTCTGTGACTTTTTACACTTTTTTTTTTTAAGCATAAAAGAAGTACTTATTCATTGACTAAAACCCAGGGAGAAAAAAGGTAGGCAAAGCGAAAAAGAAAAAAAATTATTAATCTCAGCCCCAATAATGAATAAACATTTTAGTGAGTGTTTTCATAGTCCCATAGTCCTTTATTAATCATTCATTTATATATGTGATTGACTTGGTAGACTCAATACACACTCTATGTTCCAGGCAGCATGCTAGGTTTTGACCCTGCAAAGGAAAACAAGATAGACAATCCCTCTCAACAAAGGAGACATAGCACCTCTCTCTCCGTCTTTCACTGTCTCTATAAATATAAGTTTTCATATAAATATATATATATATATATCTGTCTCCATATGCTTATACATACACTTACATATACATACATGCACTTATATATATATTTTTTCCAAAAAAGGTATTATATTATACATATTGTTTTGTATCCTGATTTTTTCCTTAATAATACCTTAAGATTATTTTCCATACCATTAAGTATTTTTCAAAGGCATTATTTTTCATTCATAATATTTTATTTTCTAGATACTCAATAGTTTTTAATCGAATATTCCTCTTCTTGAAAATGTAAGTTGTGTTTACTTTGTTACTATAAAAACAATGATTCAAGGAGCAACATTGTAGCCAAATCTTTGCTCACAGCCACAGTTGTATTCCTAGTGTAAATCCCCAAAGTTTGGATTGATGGATTAAATGAATTGCAAAATTTTAAAGCTTTCATAGCTATGGCTAAATTTCCTTCATAAGGGCTACATCAATTTTGGTCTCTATTTGCTCATGCCTTTGAATCCTCCACCAATACTGAGTATTTTCATCTAAATAAAGTTTTCAACTTTATAATAATAAAAATACTTCAAAATAATACTTCTTTTTGTTTTAATTTATGTGGCTTATGCTAATTGGTTTATTAATGAGTTTGAATATTTTATTATCTTATTAACAATTTTTCTCATTTTTGAATTTCTTGCTGATTTCCTCTGTCTAGTTTTCTATTGGGCATTAGTTTTTTTCTAATGCCCAATAGATATGTAGGGATGCTTTATACATTAAAGTTATTAACCCCTGCAAATATGTTTCTGGTTTGTCATTTATTATTATTATTTTGGTCATATACAATTTAACATTTTAAAGTTTCTAACTTTAGACCCTCTATTAGGCATTTAGTGAAAGGTAGAAGCAGAGATGGGTATTTTTATGGTTCTGTACAAATTATCCTCTAGATTCAGCTTTCCTTTTTATCTTTGGTTTAGAATTTCTCTAGAGGATCATTGACCATACAATAGGGAAATAACTTATTAAATCCATCAACTCTAGTGAGAAACCTTACCAAAATATTCTTTATTGGGAAAGAGGGCAGAATTTTTGCCCTAGGGACAATTTTGAAATATGTGGGAGCATTTCTGATTGTCATATGACTGGAAAATTCTACTGACACTTTGCAGAGGGCATCCAGGAATGCTAAACATCCTGCAATGCACAGAATAATGGGGAATTTTTCCTCCTGAGTGCCAATAGTAGCTTCCATTGAGAAACACAGAGTTAGACTATCATCCAACCATCTTAAACAAAAATACTATTTAAAATACTTAATAAAAATACTTGAAAACATTACACCAAAACATGTTTTCAGTTGATATATGGTAGCATTTTCGCCACACTGTATTTATGTATGCAAACTTAATGAATTGGAACACATCAATTCCCTGCTCTAATAATAGGTAACAGACTTCAGTTGAATATGGGTATCAGAGAGATATTTGGCATATGACTGGTTATCATTTTGGCTTATCAAGAAAGTTATACTACTGGTTTGCTCAGAAAGAGTTGCAGAGGGAGCTGAAATAAGTGAGCTGGATTTGTTAACCGAGAGTAGTGATGCTCCAAAAGAATTCTGTTAGGGGACACATCTATACCCCATTCACATCTTGCCTTCCATTCTGTATTCACCAGTAAAGACTGTGACCTCAGGGTGGCCAGTGCAATTGCTTTTGCTCAATTTTAGTCTTCTGTTTGCTCTGGGTGTTGTTTGTTCCAATACAAATGTTGAGGGCAGGAAATAACCAAGTCTGGTTTCTCTGTGAGTGTTTTGTTCTCTGGAAATACAATTACTGTGTTCATTTGAAATTGCCTTTGATCAAAGAGGTTGGTATAAACCAGAGTTTTTTGATTGCCTGCAGATGGCAGTGATTATTAACTTGTCATTCTACATAAAAGATGTTGGTTTTACCTAAGAGTTCTAGAGTGCTATACTAATGGCAGAGTTTACTGTGTTCTAATAAAAATTAGTAAGATTCACATGCTGCCTTTGAAGAGGAGAGCTACATTTATATGCTAAACGTAATGTCATTTAAAGTATTAGGTAACTAGACATGGAACACAGAAGACATTAAATTAACATACTTCACCAGATTATGCAAAACATTGAATAGTGACAAAAGAGGTTAAGGGCAGGATATGATTACTGTGGCCAAACTCAAGTAATATATCTTGGAAAATTTGATTCCAAAATATACTTAAAGCATGATAAACTTTGTGCTCTAAGTTTTACCTCCAGAACAAGATTTAGGAGTAAGAGTTGAAGACATTGGCAAGATACATTCTGGAATACAGACAACTACGCTATCCAAATGGAAGGAATCATCAAAAGGCAATGGAAAGAAAACTGCGAATACGATCATCCTCTTACATAAGCTCTTGCAAAATATATGCAATTCTAAGGTCATGAGGAAGACACAATGTAGCTGCAGAAGTCTGAAAAGAGTCCACTAAAATGGTCAAGGGAAATGAATAGGAATCGGTGTAGTTCGACTCAAAAGGTAGATCTTCATCAAAACGATAAAAGAGTGGGAATGTGATCAGAATTATTTTTTCATGGTCATTGGGTATTGCTTTACCTTAGAAAGGGTAATATAGGGCATTTAAAGAGAAGGGCTGCTTTCAGTTGTGTACATTCATGAAGGCTGTGTATCAAGAGTGTGTAGAAGATAGAAACACAAACATGTTCAAGGCGATATACCCAAATATGTTGTTTGCTAATAACTTAAAAAGGGAAGAAAATGGGAGTTTGGGGGAATACATCCTTGCTCTTCTAAGTCTAAACTAACTGAATGAAGTTAACTCTGCCTTTCTATAAACTACTCTTTGTTTTAGAAATTAGACCACCTGAGCTGGAAGGACTTTAAGTCAGACTCAGTGCTAATGATCACATTCCTATTTTCATCAGAATTACAAATCAGTTTAGAAAGGTAAATCCAAAGCATTGTACTATCATGAATACAGAAAATTTACAGGTATATTGAATAGGTTTCTGGAGGTATTCAGAGGAGGCTGGACAAGATCTTGTTGGAGATGCCAGAGATCTGTGCATTAGATGTGACCAGATTAGATTTGTAATTCTATGACTTGTTCTTTTAAAAGAGAGGAAAGTGAGGATCAAGATCATAAGTGGAGGGCTTCCCTGGTGGCGCAGTGGTTGAGAGTCCGCCTGCCGATGCGGGGGACACGGGTTTGTGCCCCGGTCCGGGAAGATCCCCCATGCCGCGGAGCGGCTGCGCCCGTGAGCCATGGCCTCTGAGCCTGCGCATCTGGAGCCTGAGCTGCGCAACGGGAGAGGCCACAGCAGTGAGAGGCCTGCGTACCGCAAAAAAAAAAAAAAAAAAAAAAAGATTGTAAGTGGGATGAACCTGAATACGAAATGTTTTGATTTAGCTTAGCTATCTAGACAATGGAGCTGCCAAGTCTCTTCATTTTCTTTGTTTCCCTTTCTCTACACTAATGAGACAAAATTTTCTCATTATTTATTCAGTAGATATTTATCAAACTGCTACTCTGAGCCAGTATTATAGGTCAACAGTAGTCTCTTGATACATGTTTATTTAGTAGGTAAATTATGGTAATTAGTAATAAGACAAAGAAGATGAAATCATAGTTTCCATCCTCATGTGGACAGAAAGAAAATAATGAGGAAGAAAGGAACCGAACCGAAAGGATGGGATATAGATCTACTAAAGAAATAACTATAATATACCATAAATTTCCCTAAGTATTGCTTTAATATTAATACACAAATTTGGAAATGTTGTGTCTTCATTTTCATTCTGTTCAAAATATATATATATATTTTTTTGCGGTACGCGGGCCTCTCACTGTTGTGGCCCCTCCGGTTGTGGAGCACAGGCTCCGGACACGCAGGCTCAGCGGCCCTGGATCACGGGCCCAGCCGCTCTGCGGCATGTGGGATCTTCCCGGATCGGGGCACGAACCCGTGTCCCCTGCATCGGCAGGTGGACTCTCAACCACTGCACCACCAGGGAAGCCCCTCAAAATATATATATTTTAATTATTTATTTAATTAATTTATTTTTGTCTTTGTTGTGAGCTTCTCATTGCGGTGGCTTCTCTTGTTGCAGAGCACAGGCTCTAGGCGTGCGGGCTTCAGTAGTTATGGCTCACTGGCTTTCGGTTGCAGGCTCAATAGTTGTGGCGCATGGGTTTAGTTGCTCTGCAGCATGTGGGATCTTCCCGGACCAGGGCTCGAACCCGTGTGCCCTGAATCAGCAGGCTGATTCTTAACCACTGCGCCACCAGGAAAGTCCCAAAATACTTTTGAATTTGCCTTTTGATTTCTTCTTTGACCCATGGGTTTCTTAGATGGGTGTTATTTAGTTTTCAAATATTTGGTGATTCTCCAGATTTCTTTCTGTTATTGATATCCTAATTTAATTCCATTGTGGTCAGAAAACATACTTTGTATGAGTTGAATTCTTTTCATTGTATTGAGGATGTGTTTGTTTGTTTTGGTGGATGACTGTACAGAATGGGATTCTTTGGATTTGGATAGTCACTTAGTATGTTTTCAAGTTAAGTAAAACTAGGTGCTAGCTGCTCTAGTATACAACCCCCAAATTCCTGTGTCTTAACAAAATAAATGTTTTGATTTTTTTCATAGTCCAAAGAGTGTATGATGGACACCTTTTCCTGTGATGATTCAGGCACCTAGACTCCTTTATTTGGTGGCTCTGTCATGCTCTAGGGTATTCTCAAATTTCTATGCTGGAAGCTCTGCATTCAGCTGCTTAGCGAGTAAAGAGAAAGAACATGGAAGATCACATGAGAAGTTCAAGAAGTCAGGCCTGGAAGTGCTTTAAATTGCTTCTACTCACTTTCCATTAGCTGGAGCTCAATTACATGGCCCAACCTAATATTAAGGAGGGCAGGAAATATTGTTTAGGAGTGTTCTCAAGAAGAGGAGGTAAAATGTGGATATTGAGCAGTTCCAGAATTCTCTAATGCAATACATTTAGAATTATCTGGAGCTAGGTTGCCTTAGATGAAGGCATGTATTTCTCAATCTCTTAAGCTTTCTGAAGTTGTTTACTCCTTTCATCTCTAAATAAAACATCTCAGTATTTCTTCCTGTATAATTGCAAAAAATTGCAATGAAGTCTCTATAGGATTTCTGCTTGTCACCTGTCATCCAACAGTTTTTTTCCTTACTTACTGTTTCATTTCTGCTACTGCAGGTTGTCCCATTTCACTATAAACATGAACACAGCTCTCTTCATTCTTTAAGACCACACTAACACAAGATAGACAACTAGTAGCTGTGATTATTAGCAAAGCATTACAGAAGGTCTAGGCAGACAATCAAGGGGGGAATTCCAACATGGAAAAGAAAGATACTTGACATTGCTGCTTCAAAGCTCCAGCAATCAAACCCTACCCGAGAAGCTGCTCACTGGTTATTTCTCTCCAGATTCTAGGATCTGGCCTACTGGCATCATAAGAAGGGCATTCTAAGGCCATCTCCCAATTTCTTCTTTTGCTCCTCCCCAAATCAGCCAACCAACCAACCAATCAACCATTTTTCAGCAGCCAGAGGAATCAACACAATGCTTATTTTAAGAAAACCAAACCTGGTGGCCAACAAATCAGATTACAGAACCAATGGGAAATAGCTTCTCTGCCAAAGGGAGGCATCTTTTTACCATACAAACAATTCCAACACTTTTTAGACTCAACATTTCCCACACACAGTAGTCATTGGTTCTGACTTTGTCCATCTAAAAGCCTTTAAACAATTTCCCCAAATAACAATTTTCTCCCTAGAGTGCCCTCCTATTTCCTAGAAAAACAACCTTTATTGATCCTTGTATCATTGGGCTTTTTATTCCCTCTGGCATTTTTTTCTTTACATCAGTGGTATATTCTAACAAGGTTTTCATACTTTCAGGAAATTGTTTAAAAAGTATAAAGAAATTTTATCTTTCAAGGAATCATTAGGGAAAGAGCAGATATTTTCAAATGTGTCTGCACATTAGAATCACCTGGAGAGCATCTAAAACTTGTTCTTCAGATTGCACTCCAGACCAATTAGTATGAGGGAGTGGGTGGGTGCTAGAGATCAATATGATTGTTTTTTTAATTCTTCATGTGATTCCAACGTACAGCCAAGATTGAAAACTACTGGGTTAGAGAGAGAGATCCATCCTCAATTTTAAGGGGTTAACTTTTACATAATGGTCAAATGGCAACAAGATATATGCGTTTACAAAACTAGAGAGCTAGGTGTACCTTTAGAGCCATTTCTCTTGGGAAACAGCATACAATTGGCTCGGATGATCACTGGTTGAAGATACTGAAGATACTGGGATATGATGCATCGGCTTCCAGATGAAATGACATTGCTGTTTTCTCTGAAAGCAATAACATCGACTATGGTAATCACTTGACTGTCAAATTTGTGTATTACAAACCTCCCATTAGCAGTTGAATTTTATCCATGGGTAATTAAAACATTTCACAATAATTTAAAGTAAAATAAATTTTATTAAATTTCCTATGGCTCAGATTCTTAGACAGCTGGTAAATCTTTCCAAATCAGTGATGTGAAGGAAATGCAAGAATGATTACATAACCTTATAGAGATCTTAAACTCTCAGCTCACTCAGTGTCTCTCTGTGGTATTAACAAATTCATTTCAATATTAATTTTCTGGGCCCAGAATTATCCTCTTAAAAGAGTGAAAAAGTGTCTGAATTTCCTGAATTCTACCTTTTCCAAAATTCAGTGCATATTTAGAAAGGAATTAGAGAATTTTGCACATAGAGAGGATATGTACAGAGTTTTGCCTTCAAGGTGTCTTTCTTACTCTCACTAATCAGAGACTGAGTGGCTGCCTTCCCTCCACAGTGGTTCCCCTTCTTATTCCATATCTGTACAGAGCATCATTACAGTTCAGTCTTCCAAATCAGAAACTTCCAGTCCATCTTTGGTTTTTTTTATTCTCCTCCATCCCCTAATGCCAGGGTCATCAAAATAAATAATTCCTCACTTTGGAGTATCTGTCAGCCATTATGCCTCCTCTACATTTTCACTGCTGCTTTTGAAGATCAGGCCTTTATTCCTGAACTTCCCGTCTGATGCCTCAACTTTCATCAGTCTCTCTCTTCTTAATTCACCCTGCTCTTTCATGAAATTTACCTTCTTGGTCCCCCATTTCAGCAAAGCCACCCATACTAAATTCCTTAGCCTGCTTCTTAAGGCCTTTTGTAAGGAGGATATTCTCTGACTCTCCAACCTATTTCTTCCTATTCCAACACCCACATGTGCTGGCAGTGTAGATTTTTCCATAGGAGAGCCTTAAAAGAAATTTTAAAAATGGGGGAATGGTCTTAAAAAATCATTATTAGTTATCTTGAAAATTGCCTCCAATGTAACACCATTCCCCAAAGAGGCAGTCTAGTTGATTCACGGAAATAACAGCAATTTACTTATTTCTCCCATAACCAACTGCTTTATGCCTTGAGAAAGTCACTTTGCCACTTGCCTCAGCTATAAAGGAATGATGGTAACTCCTGATCCCCATTCACTCCTTGTCACAATGAGCAGTCAAAGAAGATGGTAGCCAAATAGATGTGGAACGTAGGACAAGTTTATGTGTCAAAAGGTGTTATTGTTATTTTCGAAATTGAATTGGAGTACGCAAAGCTGGTCCTTCAAAGATCAGCCCCTCTCACTCTCAGAAAGCCAGCACTGAAGATGCTAATTAGTGTGTCAGCTCCCCCTCAGCTGCTTCTGTTCTCTGGAAGTGCCCTAGTCTTCAAAACGTGCCCCCGTCCCCAAGGGGCAGGCCCTGGTGGTCAGATTTTCTGCCTTATAAATCACTGCTCCCAGCCCTTTGGAGTCAGGGTGAATGGAGAGTAAACCCAAGGAGAGCTGAACTTTGCACCTAAGCCAGTGGCCTACAGCTTGGCTGAGTCAATTATACTGACTCTTCAGAGATCCTGAACCAAGTAACACAAAGAGGACTGGCCAGGCCAGTTAATGGTAACTGAAGAATGTAAACAAAACAAAACAAAAATCCCTGGAGTGGGGTTTTTCATCTCCCACCTTCCTCTCTTAAGTTTTTAAAACAAATCCCAGACATCATATTATTTCACCTTGTTAAGTTAATTAAACAAGGAGGCCAGTAGACTGAGGTGGCTCTAATGCCATGGAGGTCTACATAAGGAAACCAAAGTCTAAGCCCGTGAGTGCCTCAAGGCTACCAAATTGAAACCTAAGGACAACCAATCACAAGCAGCAATGAGGCTTTAAGCTGTAGCCAATCAATAATTTCCTTACTTTGCTTCCATCTTTTCTCTATAAAATCTCCCTGATCTCCTCTTTGTGGAATGCTCCTAACAACTTTTGATTTGGCTTTGCCTGATTTCAATCAATTCTTGCTCAAACTCTTAAAATATAATATGCTTTAACAACCTCTAAATACTTCATTATGCATCTTTAACAGATGAATTTTGTTTTTTTGTTTTTTTTTTACATTTTAACAGAATTAATAGTGTAAGGGAGGAAAAATAATTTTTCTTCTACACTTGCAAGTTCTTGGTTGAGACACTTTGTAATAAAAGACAGATAAAGTTATGAGCATGTGTCACTTATGTATACTGTCAACAACAGCAACAACAAATGCAGGAGGCTGCATTTAAGAATTTATAGAGGGCTTCCCTGGTGGTGCAGTGGTTGGGAGTCCACCTGCCGATGCAGGGGACATGGGTTCGTGCCCCGGTCCGGGAAAATCCCACATGCCATGCCGCGGAGCGGCTGAGCCCATGACCGCTGAGCCTGCGCGTCCGGAGCCTGTGCTCCGCAACGGGAGAGGCCACAACAGTGAGAGGCCTGCGTACTGCAAAAAAAGAGTATAGTTTATAGAGAACAAATGTATGAACACCTGGGGGAGAGTGGGGGTGGGGTGGGATGAATTAAAAAAAAGAGTAAAGTTTATTTGGGATCTTAAGAATTATAGTTTTTCTCCCTTGATGTCTTAATATAATGAATTTTATATTAATGGATTTTTCAGTATTAATCTTTCCTCTAATTTCTTGAATAAACTTCACTTAGTCATGATATATTTTTAAAAGGTTGCTGTTGGGAGAGAGACAAGATGGTGTAAGAGTAAGACGCGAATACCTTCCTCCCCACAGATAAACTAGAAATACATCTACACGTGGAACAACTCCTGCAGAAAACCTACTGAACGCTGGCAGAAGACCTCAGACGTCCCAAAAGGCAAGAAACGCCACACTTACCTGGGTAGGGCAAACGAAAAAACCCTAAAAACAGAGACAGAGGATAGGGACGGGACCGGCACCAGTGGGAGGGAGCTGTGAAGCAGGAAAGGTTTCCACACACTGAGAAGCCCCTTCGCGGGCGGAGACTGCGGGTGGCGGAGCGGGGAAGCTCCGGAGTCGCGGAGGAGAGCAGAGCAACAGGGGCGCGGAGGGCAAAGCGGAGAGATTCCCGCACGGAGGATCGGCGCCGACCGGCACTCACCAGCCC